>JAJOOR010028351.1:0-12316 GCA_036250505.1 Solanum acaule | reverse complement strand
CATGATTGTTGTGATTGGGATTGTCAAAGTGTAGTATTTTCAGTTTATCATCAATTGGAATATATGGTTGGGGGTTCAAGAAAATCCAGAGTTGTTAGTTTTTTTTCTTCCCCCATTTCATTTGTTACTCTGCCTAATCTCAATGTCTCCAAATTAAATGATCGGTGTACATAATTTGTAAATTAGATGGTGCTAAGGTATTGGAATATAACTTTCTCTAAATTTGCAACCTTCGACCATCTAGTTTTATAAACATGACCGAAGTATACATTATCTATATTAACTTCAGTTGTATATGCTATGTATAGTATGTATATATTATATGTATACTCTAAATTATACACTATCTATCTATTGTGTACGTATTTTTTAAACTAGATGATTCAAAGGCTTTAGACTGTAATCTTCTCAAATATTTATTCATATTTGTTATATTCAAGCTAATTAAATTATTTGTTACTTGAGAACTTCAAACTAGATTTGTTATCGAAAAATAATTTAAAAAAATAGGCAGTTTCAAATATCTTAGTCATTTGATTTATCAAAATTTACTAACCTAATTAATTTAGATTTACAATATGTATGGTTCATTTAAGAAACAAAGTCATTTATTTTATTTTTAAAGCTCAAACTCCCTACCTTTAATAAGAAATAAAAAGAAATCACCTATTCCCACATTGCTTTGAATATTGATGGTTATACATCTTCTATCGGATGCACATTTCAAATATCTAAGTCATTTGATTTATTAAAATTTACTATCCTAATTAATTTAGATTCACAATTTGTATGATTCATTTATGAAACAAAGTCATTTATTTTATTTTTAAAGCTCAAACTCCCTACCTTTAATAAGAAATAAAAAGAAATCACCTATTTCCACATTGCTTTGAATATTGATGGTTATACATCTTCTATCGGATGCACATTTCAAATCTTAGGCACCAAATAGTCTCATTAGAATTATTTTGAATCTTTATGTCAAAATACAAAGTTACATCTTGAACAATAAATAGTAGTCTTCAAATAATTTTCATACCACATCACTCTCTTCATACCACAGTTACAAGCAGAGGCGAATCCAGGATTTCAAGAAAATGGATGCATCATTGCTTTAAAGATAAGATCAAAAAATTTATAATAACAATAACTAAGTGATATATTTAATTTTTTTTTATTTTGTTAGTTTGCTTATTAAACAGAGGAATCATAAATTAAAAAAAAATTACCTTAAACTTTGACAATGATGATTTTTCTAGATTCTTGACTTGAAGTTCTTTGTGTGGAAAATAAAAGGCAAATTTAGAGGGAGAAGAAAAAATGTTTTTGGAACTTGAAAAGTGGGTGAGAAGGAAATTTTTGAAGTCCTTTGATTTTAGAATTTCGCTTTTTTTTGGATTGAACTTGAGACCTTGATGTTAAAATCTGGCTATCAAACCAGTGAACCATCCAACAACTTTGAGAACGAGTTCCACAAGTTAGTATTTAATATTTCTTTAATAATTATACAAGTAATATATCGAGTTTAGTCGGATGACCACGGGTTCCGATGACCCAATTTTTATACATAAATTCGCCCCTGGTTACAAGAAGTTGAGAAATGAAATGAACAAAAAGAGTATGTTGTACAAGTAAATATTTCTAAAAAATGCAAAGAATTAATAAGACATAATACACAAAAAAAATATTTGAATTTAATTTTAGCTGTAAATACTTTAATATTGAAAATACATATTTAAATACCTCAACTTATAATGTACCACTCCCAAATTTTAAACAATATAAAACATACGCTCTTGATTACTGGACAATAATGCTAATTTCTCATATCCACCCATTATTGAAAGATTTTTTCCTTGTTTATTCATATAAAAAATAAATCAGGCCAAAGAATGTTTTGATGATAACGTGACAAACTATAATTTAACTAAGGTTAGTTGGCTCTTATGGTTGAACTTTTTAACAGATCCTACAGATAGCGAAAATTTTAGTGCATTTTTTTTTAAAAGTTGGCCTTCAACAAAATTGATTGGAAATCAATCTAATTTCTTTCTTTTGTTGTTTATATACTTGGGAAAATTAGAGAGAATAACCATTCGGTCATCTTATATTTTTACTACTCAAAATTCACCCAATTATCAATTTATTATCTCATATAATTTTATTAACCCTTGATCCCCACCCCTTTTCCCTCTTTAATGTAGCTCTATTAGTGTTCAATTTCTTCAATCTCTCTTTTTTTATATATATATTTTATATAACTACCCTTTTTTCCTTTTCCGTTTTTACTCTAATAAAATTTCATTCTATGAATTCAATTTGTCAATAGAGAAATTTAAAGAATCCTTTTTATATGTTTTTCCCCTTTTTCATCTTTTCTGTTATTTGATAATAAATTATATCTCTAGCCTTATTTCTTTTGATATGCAATACCTATTTTCCCCCTCACAAAATAATTGTTTTCATCGTATCGTAAAAAGAAGAAAAAGGAAATATTAAGGTGTAAATTGTGAAAAATAAGAGAATAGGGTGAAAGGTAAAAATGAAGCATAAATTAGGGTGCAAAATGTAAAGATCCAGAAATACTCTTGAGAGAAAAAGGGAAAAAATTGAAAGCACCTGAAAACGGAGCAGGGCCACCGGTAATCATAGCTTCCGGCGATTTCAGCAACGTTTCCGGTTCAAGCAGTTAGAGAAATCAGTTGCCGGAGAACGAAGGGAGAGAGTCATCGGAACCCTAGACCGAATCAGTGAGTTTCCGGATCCACTCCTCATTAATGATGATTCACTACTTGTCTCAAAACGGTGACAGTATCTCTAGACTACAGTTAACTTATATTTCTGTTTTTCATATGATTTGAGACTAAAAAGCTTCAATTTTTTTCTTTGTGAACTATGCATTTGCTCATTGCACTTCGTGGAAAAATCAAATAATTCTAGCTCCATTTTGACTTATCTAAGATATGATGTCGAAATCCGTCGATAGTTTAGTATGTGTGGATAAAAAAGTGGAAGATGTTACATTGTATTTAAGTAGTGAATAAAAGTCATGAATTGCCTCAATGTCTATGCAGTTGCTCTTCACTGATAAATTTGAATTTGTGTGGTACTGTGGTGTGAGAATTGGATGAAAAACTTGATATTGCGTGGAAGTCTCTGACTTTTTTCTCCATAGCATTATGCCTATTTCGTGTTGCAATGTAATTAACAAATGTAATTCAAAAGTCTTGTGTGCTAGATTGAGAGGAGCTATTAGCACTATAGTGGCAGGAAACCAATTTGCTTTTGTCCAAGGAAGGTCTATGGTACATAACATCTTGATATGTCATGACTTGATGTGACACTATGGGAGGAAAACCACACCAAGATGCCTGATGAAAAAAGACCTATGACATGGTAAGCTGGGAATTTATGGAGGAATCACTGACGGGATATGGATTTCCTAAAAGTTTTATACAGTTGGTGATGACATGTGTCTCTTCACCGTATTTTACAGTCAAAGTCAATGGAGAGGGACATGGGTTTTTGCTGGCAAGAGAGGTTTAAGACAAGGGGATCCGATGTCCCCTCTCTTGTTTGTTCTAGTAATGGAGTATCTATCGAGAGTGCTGATGTGCATGGGCAACACTTTCATCCAATGTGTAAACACCTCAAGTTGACTCATTTGATCTTTGCAGATGATCTAATGATCGCTCTGTGACTAGAGTGATGGAAGCTTTAACTCATTTTAGTGAGGTTACAGGTTTGGTGGCCAATGTAGATAGATCTAACCTCTTTGTAGCTGAAGTTGATGACGGAACTCAAGGAAAATTGTTAGAAATGACTGGTTTCACTTTGGGACAGCTTCCAATCAGATATCTTGGGCTTCCACTGTCATCCAAGAAGTGGACGAGAGTGGATTGCCAACGGTTGATAATGAAGATCACTAATCGAATTAACACTGGATATTCCAAACTTCTATCTTATGCCGGTTAAATTCAAGTTGTGACTGTCATATTGTTTTCTATACACAACTTCTGGGTCTGTGTTCATCCTTCCCGAAAGTATCCTCAAGGAGGTTGACAAGCTTTGTAGGAACTACATTTGGGGGAGTAATGAAGAGAAGAGGAAAGTGTCATTTGTGGCTTGGGAGAAAATTTGTTGTCCAAAAAAGTTCGGAGGGCTGAATGTAAAGGGATGTAGCAATTGGAATGCTGCATCAGTTGGCAAACTTCTCTGGCAGTTATCAGAGAAACAAGATATACTATGGGTGAAATGGGTCCATGGGCTTTATATGAGGAATGATGTTTCCATTTGGGAACATACCCCGCCTCTAGACTGCAGCTAGTATTGGAAAAAACTAAATGCAGTGAAGAACAATGTGAGGAACTGGTACGTGCAAGGGAGGTATACTTTGACCCACTTTGGCCAATATTCAATTTCTGCCAGTTACAATGCAATGCTAGGTGAACTGAACAGGCTACGGATAGCTGATCTTAGATGGACATCAGTAGCACAACCAAGGCATAGAATGATAATGTGGTTAGCAATACAAGGCAGGCTACTTACAAGGAGCGGATGCTACATTTGAACATTCATGTTGATAATAAGACATGTTGTTTGTGCCGCAGCCAAGTGATGGAGACTCAACTACATCTCTTTGCCCATTGCACTTGTCTGGGACAAGTAAAAGCTGAAATTTTATCATGGGCTGGTATGCAAGTGTACCCAGGTGAGGTGATACAAGTGCTAGAAAGGATCAAGCGGAAGCATAGGAGGCAATTCTATAAAGAAGTAGTTGCAGCAATTTGGAGTGCCATAGTTTACCACACTGGAGGGCAAGGAACTGGAAGTTGTATAGAGACACAACTGTTAATAGTGAGATAGTAATTGCACAGATAAAAACAGAATTTACAGAGAGAATAACATTGTTTAGAGGATCCAAGAAAGCTCATAGAAGTCATAGGTTGATTCAACATTTTTTCATGTAACTAGTTCTCTTGTCCAGTTGGAGGCTTAAAAGACATAGAACATTTCCTAGAAGGTGGCTATGGATTTTAGGTGCTCTAGAGGTGTATCGGCCCTTTGTTTGCTAATGGTGTTTACAGTTTACCAAAAAAAAAAAAACTAAGTGACTCCACTATTCTCAATACTCCCCCTCAATAAACTGTAGGCATCTGATATGTTCTGCACCCCAAGATATTGGCCAGCCTTTGCATCTGTGCCACTTCCTTGATAGGAAATAAACTGCTTTTGCTCCAACTCATACAGAAACCAGAGACTGCTTCAAAAGTTAGTAATATCACCCTGATGTAACTAAGTTGTTCTGCTTTAGGTTCACAGAAGATCACTGTATCATCTGCGTAAAGCAATTGACAGATTTCCAAATTCTCACCTGCCCTGTTGAGTTTGAAGCGTTTCAATCACCTATTATGAATAGCAATCCTCATCATACTATTAAGTCCTTCCATGGCTATTATGAGCAGAGAAGGTGTGAGAGGATCCCCATGCCTAAGACCCTTTTTAGAAGATAACAAATTCACAGGCTCTCCATTCACCAAAATAGAGAACTTGACAGTTTTGAAACAAACTGATTAGGTTTAGATGAAAAATCCCAATTTACATGATTTCAGTTGGCATAACTGATTAGTTGCTCATCATGTTTTAGTTTGAGTCTCTTTACAGTATGGGGAAATGGAATCTTATCTGTCATACAATATAATAGAAAAAGTGAGAGAACTTCAAAACATTGTGCAGTGAGCCAGTGACATATATGCTCACAACCTAGATAAGAGTGAAGCATTATCATCTTTCATGAAGTCTGATCAATGTATATTTTCATTCATGCGCCTTAGTTTACTTTCATGATATTATTATTTTTTCATGAAAAAGCTGTCCAAGTGTTTCTGTGATAGGCTGAATCTCTGTTGCATTAGGAGCCAAGTCATGCACCACTATACCAATTGTGAAATGGTAGAGAATATTCGCTTACAGATTCGGGCAAGGCAAAGCTAATGTATTATGACATTCAACATAATAACCTGTTTGATTATCTGGTTTGCATAGATATAGAGGATATTATCTATGATGGTAAGATATGGAGGAAGTTTTGTATGGTTAAGTTTGATTTCGTTCAAGATGTAGAATCTCTTCTCCTAAGTGTTTATGCACATTCTATCTCGTCTCCTTAGTTTTTATGGATAGTCTATATCTTCTCCTGAGTGTTTGTGAACATTCTATGTTTTCTTTTACCTCGGATTCAGTCAAAGTTCTGGTCATGTTTGAACAGTTTTTTTTTTTTTTTTGAAATCATGCAATTTTATTGATGTCGTACTAACAAGTACTAATCTGTTTGAACAAAATGAAAAAAACATAATTCATTCATTTTTTTCCTTCCTATATTTCCTTATTGTGTCTAATCCTTGAGTACTATGTATAGAGTTGGCATTGGCACCATGGCTAAATCCGGGGCAGATGAGAAGATTCTCAGCTACAACGATGTCGTTCTCAGGCGATCAGATTTGGACATTCTCAATGGTCCTAATTATCTCAATGACCGCATCATTGAGTTCTATTTTAGCTATCTCAGCTCACTCTTTCCATCTGACGACATATTACTGGTACCACCTTCTATTGCTTTCTGGATTAAAGAGTGTCCTGATCCTGCAAGCCTGAAGGATTTCATGGAACCACTTCATCTTTCTCGAAGGAAGTTGATTCTCTTACCTATAAACGATAATTCTGACGTGTGCATGGCTGAAGGTGGGAGTCATTGGAGCTTACTGGCTTTTGATAGAAACTCCAATGTATTTGTACATCATGACAGCAGCTCTGGGTGCATAAATGAGTATCATTCCAAACAAGTATACAAAGTTACTCTTCCCTATACATCATCCGATGCCACTTATAAAGAGTGTCCAAACACGCCAAAGCAAGTCAATGGTTATGACTGTGGCGTATATGTTTTAGCTATTGCACGAGTCATCTGTCAGTGGTATGCAAGCAGTGGAACCCAAGATGCAGATACTCTGTGGTTCTCCCATTTGGAACAGGTCACTCCAAGTGCTGTTTCTGTGATGCGTAATGATATTCTGGGGTTAATAAAAGGTCTGATGGCTGCACCCAAGACTGTGGCGTAACGCTCAATGATGTGAGTGAAAACCATGCAACAAGTTAAAAATCCAGCAGAGATCAAAAACACTAGGTGAGGTTGAAATTCCAGCAGTGACCAACGTGAAGTTTGGTAGTCAGTTATCTCACGATTTTGTTGGATTTCAGGAAAGATTTGCTATTTCAAAAGAAAGCTAATGGGGGGAACTAGGAATATAGTATCTCTATTTTAATAAAATAATATTCATTGTTGAAAATACAAAGTGGTTTAATCTTATAGTAGATGAGGCATCCTTGGTTTTGATGTAAATGGTTTTGATCAAGCCTTGGTGCACCTTCCCCCTAATAAAGTGGCAATCTATCTCTATATGCTTTGTTTGTTCATGAAATACAGGATTAACAACAATTTGGATGTCTGCCTGTCACAATACACCTAAACTGTCCTCTTGTATCTTGATGCCAAGTTCTTTGATCAAATTTTTAACCCAAACAACTTGTGCAGTCATTGAAACCAAACTCCTATATTATGCTTCAGCAGAACTTCTTGAAACTATGGGACTCACGTTCACAACTAATCGACCTACTTGCTAACATGTGTAACAAACTAATACCACCTAATCACTCTTTAACTATTCAATACTAACTAACTGGATAATAAATTACAGGCTAAACAGAATAAGTTGACTCCACTATTTTCAAAGCCTGGAAATTAGATCTTTGAATTTAAAGAAGCTAAAGATGAAAAACTATTTGATGTTGGATGTGGGAGGTGATCAGCAACAACAAAAACATATCCGGTGTAATTCCACAAGTGGGGTTTGGGGAGGGTAGGATGTACACATAACCCTCCCCTACCTTTGTGGGGGTAGAGACTAGAGAGGTTGTTTCTGATGGACCCTCGGGAAGTGATCATTCATTGGAAACTTTTGCATTGTATCCTTAGCAACAACAACATACCCAATATAGTTCCATAGGTGGGGTTTGTGGAAGGTATACCTTCGACACAACATCTTCAGCATTTGGAGATTTTAGGTAATCTGAAGAACTCAAGTGTAGGCTAGTAATATTATCCTATGTGGTCACTGCTAAGGTTACTTTTGGTATTAGTTGTGCCAGCGAGTACTGGAATGATTTTGATGAAGAAGAGAGTTTTCATCTGATTGATGAGAAACTTCTCTGCAACTGGAAATATCGATGGAAAATTTTGTTGTTGCTAAAATCTTTATATGGTTAGAATTCATGTCATAGCAAACTACATATCTGATATCAATTACTTGGTTTTTCTTTCGTTAATCCTTACTAGTTTCACTGTGATATCATTGCATCAGGTCATGTTCATGTTGCAGCTCAAAGGAGTGGCTCTTCCAGAACTGAAATGCAAATGTTTAACACTAGAGTTGCATATGACAAAGGATAATGTGTATGGAGTAGCTAGTCTTTTGCAGGCCTCTCCTCATGTAGGGACAATCAACATATATAGAATTGGAACCTGAGCGTAACTTCTTACAACTTTTTGTATTGTTGCACCTACTTATTTCTTGCTGTTTTATCGTGCCTCCTAGCTCCTCCCCTGACTGTAAATTGTTCTGAATCAAACACTTCAACCATGAAATTGTCGTTTTTTTTTCACTTGTGAAATGTTAGTTCTATTTGGCTTTAGACCTTCATATTCTTTCTCTCCAACTTTGTCTTGCTCCTTGCAATTTTGTTGCAGCAAGGATATTTGGGCTAAGGAGATCACATTTTAGTTTAGAGAGTTGGATTTCAAACTTTGTATTTCCCAATCTCAAGAATGTTAAGTAATGTTGTCTGCTCAATAGGGATGTGTTTCAAACTCTATGATAGAAGTTCGTTATCATATCAAGGAGAGCGAAATGACAGTTGTGTTCAGAAGAAATGCATGTTCATGTTGTTTTAGGATCAAGTGCTTACCATCATGCCAAAAGCTATAGCTGATAGCAAAGACGCAACTTTATTTCTTAACTAAGTCGATCAAGCAAATGACTCCGACCTGGACTACCCAACTCCTCGTGGGCCTTGCCATAGGCAGGATGTTGACATTACCCAACATGTTGTCTTGTAGTGAAACAAGTTATATGTAAATCCTAAAACAGAACACATAGGTTGTTTCTCTCAAAATCAAAGTTTTCAAGGCAAACATTTACAAACATAAAGAGACAAAATTCTGTATGATTATCACGAATTCCTACTTGAATTCAAATATTCATATACAAACTGATTCATTCAAAAACTCTACTTAAAAGAAAAGGAAACAAAAGCATATACTACAAATCATTCTCAAGAATTGAACAACTTGTAAAATCACACTCTAAAGCTTGATCATCTTCATTAGGATACTGTCATCCAACTCATGAATATCATCAAAAACAAATACGCGCATACAAACGCGTACGATGGTTTTTTATGATCTATTTCTTTATGTTGCTTTCTATCCTGTTCTTGTTCTTGTTCTTGTTGTATAAGTTTCATCATCTCTTTGTAAAATTTCCAAGTAATCAATACATGTATAACTTGAAAAAATATAGATGGAAGAAAAAATATTATCCTATCTAGCCAAAAATGATGCCATGTCCTATGTGTGACATGTAAAGTAGGAATTGCCCATGCTACAACAATTATGCCAACCATTGTTACTTTTCTTGCTTGTACATCTTTTATTTCTTCCATTTCCTCTACTTGCATATTATCACCAATTTTTTCCATTTTTGTGATTTTTTTTTTGTAGGTTGATAATATAATGCCCTCTTTTCCCTCTTGTGAGTTTTTTTTTTTAATTTCTTTTTGGAGGGGGGAGGGAGTGAGGGCAAGACGCAAGGAGGATGGGAGTTTTTTTTATTTTATTTTAATGTTAATGGAAATGAAAACTAATTTGATAAAGAGAAAAAAGATTTTTTGATTGATTTGGATGGTTAAGAGATAAATGCTCTCATTCATTATTAGTTTTAATGTGATGGATAAGATGAAATTTCTCAATTTCTCTATTTTTAGTTTGTTAGGTAGCTTATTAATTGTTCCTCTTTCTATATTTTTATGTTTTTTCGTTTTGCTTTGAGGTTTCTAATTAATTCATGGTAATTTTAACCATTAATTTCTTTGGCATTAAAAATATATATATTTGAGGTACGTAATTCGGCTTATGTGGGTTTTTCTAGAAGGGTGTGCAAAAATTAGATTAATCTATAAATTGAACTGAAAAAAATATGGTATAATATATAAATGTGCCTTTTAACTTGATCTCATTTCATATTTACGCCCTCCAACTTTGGGTGTGCACAAGTAGACACTTAAACTAGTTTAAAGTTGAACAAGTAGGCACACGTGTCCTACGTGGCGTAAAACACGTAGGACACCACGTAGGATGCAAATTGTCATGTAACATGCCATGTATGATGTGTGTCTCTATTTGTACAATTTTATACAAGTTTAAGTGTCTATTTATGCACATCCAAAGTTGAAGGTTATAAATGTGAAATAAGGCCAAGTTAAAGGGCATATTTATGTATTATGCCAAAAAATATTATTGATTTATTGTTATTGAGTTATTGGCTTAACAATTTTTAAGAAGTTTGTAAATTTTATTAATGGGTCGTTCGTTTTTCATTTTTCGATTTTATGATTTTGGTTAATGCTTAAACCTATATCCCAATAAAATTATATTAAAATTATTATTTTACTCCTAATTATATTATAGCGGCTTTAACATTTTACCAACTATATTTCCTAAATTTAAGCATTACTTTGGTCGTAGGTAACACAAATTAGCCACTTTGTCTCTCTAGTGGTACACCATATTTTTTTCTCGACACAAACTAGTATTACTTTCTCTCTTTTCAATTTCGAATTTAATTGTGAAAAAAACAAACAATCAATGTTATTTCTACAATTTATTGCATACGTCTTTAGAAGGGATTCAAATAATTATGTTCTAAACAAAAGTGATCAATGTAGAATTGTGTACATACTGCACTTCTATTCCTGCAACTATTTCTATTTGATGAACATCATAAGCATTTTCTTATCGGTCAAATAAAAAACCAATCCGTTAAGAATACAGTTTTGATTAACCAAAAATTGATATATTTTTTTTTTATATTAAATATCTTATTGATTTGGTTGTTAATTTAGTGTGTACACAAATAAAAAATTAATAAACCGAATTGAACTTTTTTTTTTTGGTTTCTCACCCAGTGTCCGATACCTACATTGGAGCCTGACTAAATCCGAATTCGCACCGGAAAGTCCCACATTGGAGGTAAAGCGCTCCCTAACAAGGACGACTCCATACCCAAAGGGCTCAAACCCGAGACCTATTGGTAAACCGAATTGATCTATGTGCACCCTTATTTTTCAAATTGTTTTAAGCACAATCATGATGTTTAAGTTGTACGAAAATTTTGAAATGTAATTTGTAAATAATGTATTAAGATCGAGAACTCTAGATAATACTCAAAGAGCATAAACATTACGACTTAATAACCCTTGAACATATTTTTCTTAATTAGAGCGTCTTGAAAAAAAACCCAGAGTCTAGTATACAAAATATTCCACATTTATTCAAAATCTGGGGGAACATTGCACCCCAAGAAATTGAGATATAGACAGTCTACTTTAACGCAAAACATTTTAACATCTTAAATGAATAATTTACGGTTTCACCTTTTGATTTTTTTTTTTCCAATGTGGATATTATTCTCAGCATCAAATTGACAACTTTTCACAATTTGACTTGAACACATGCAAATGGTACTATGTATACGTCCTAAGCACAGTTGTATAACTTACTGACCTTACAAATTCCCAATGATTCTTTCCAATTAAAGTTAAAAATTTGTAACAAAACATAAAAACTAGAAACTAGAAAGAGAGAGAAAGTAAAACTTGTACTATCTTCAAAAGAGAAGAATACTACTAGAAAAAAAAGAAGGCATCTTTTATGTACAAATTATGAAGTACAAAAACAAACACACCTACTTTTTTTTTATTCTTATTCCCCCTAAAAAAAAATTTCTAGCACAAAACATATTTGTGTTAGCTCTATTAATCCCTAAATGTCCATTATTACAACAACAACAACAACATGCCCAGTGAAATCCCACTAGGTGGGGTCTGGGGAGGGTAAAGTGTACGCAGACCTTGCCACTACCTCGTGGAGGTAGAGAGGCTGTTTCCGGGAGACCCTCAGCTCAAGAACAACAAATCTAAGTGA
>JAJOOR010028350.1:0-16275 GCA_036250505.1 Solanum acaule | reverse complement strand
CATAGCTCTGATACCAATTTTGGGCGGGGGGGGGGCCCGCCCTTAGTCATTGTTTATTTTGTTACAATAATTATTTCTTAGCGGAATTAGTCTAATTATTTATTTAATGCACTCTAGAATATATTCAAGATATTGTATATCTTGGGTTCTCTGATAGACTTCTATGTTTTCTTTTATCAGATTTCCTAACAAGGTTATATCTCGGTTAGCTTCAAGCCAATATTGTAATATTCGTAATTTATTATTAACTAATGATTTCACATCTAAAAAAGCCAGAAAAGTAGATTTTAAATAAAAGTATATATGATAAAAAAGAAATTAAGGTCTCTTTCTTAAATTTCACTTTAGGCCCCCAATCATATTGAGTCGGCCCTGGGCAAGTTACATGGAAGTGTTAAATATTGACCAAGTAGTGCATTGATTTTGATAAAATGAAATGTTTTTTATCGTCCTTTTCGTACTCATGTACTATACAATTAATTTACCAGAGGAGACAAAGAAATAAAATAGTCTTGGAGCTTAATTAAATAATATATTTTTACTTTGTTGTGATATTAATGCACCTGCTCAACTATCCTACTTTCGTGATATTAGTTTTGCACCTAACTTTCTTTTTTCGTACTTAAAAGTGAAATATCGTGGAATATATATAGTCATTGACTTGAGTCAACGGATTTTTCAAAAAAAAATTATCTGTCGGCAAACAGCATTTTTGTATTGAAAGGCCACAAAATAAAGTGTTGAATTGAATAAATTTATGTATAAAGTATATTTTATATACTAAATTTGGAAATAATATAAATATTAAATATTTTGTCTCGGATCTGGGGTGATGAAAATGACTACAAGTCAATAGGCAATTAATTTATACATAAAGCCCCACCTCCTAAACCTATTAATATGCAACTAAACTAATCATATTGAAATTAAGTTAGTTCTAACATCTTGAATTAATTACAAGGTATTCCATTAATTTGATCGTTATAAGTTACAATATATTGGATATCTTTCCTTTTATACGATTTAAAATTCTTTTATTAGATACTTAATTTTAATTGAGTCAGTTCTTGAAATGGATCTCTATTATTGTCGTCTTTCGTATTCCCTTGATTCATCACTTTTTAAATTGTAGAAGTGTTTAGAGAGCTTTTATCAAAATTCTATGAAAGTATACTTGATATCATGTTCTAGCTTCTACTTGTGACTCTTCTATAACAACAACACAACATATGGGGTATGGGAGGGCAGAGTGAACACAAACCTAGCTTGCCTCTACCTCAAAGTTGAGATAAAGAGGTTATTTTCGATAAATTTTCAATTCAAGATAAAAAATAATTTAGAGAAAAAAGTAATGAAATTAAGTACTAGAGGCAATAATAGACAATAAGAAAATAACAAATAGTATAGCAGAACAGTACTACAGTAAAATAATACTATAATTGAACTTTATGAAACTATATAAAAAGCGAAGAATAAGAAACTACAAGAATAGTCCTACGACTACTAGTAACGACAACAAGAAAATGCAATCCTTACTAGTATATATGGTCGCACTCCTGCCTACTAACTTTTTGCCCTAATTTGTGTCCTCCACACCTTCTTACTATAACATTTTAACAAAAAAAATGTAAAAAATTAACTAAACCATATCGGAATCAAAGAGAATTCGAACGTCTAATTTTAATGATGTAAAACAAAATGATAAAAAATTGACATGATACAAATTTTATAAAATAATCGATCGAACCTAACATTGACACTCCCTACCCTACACGTATCTAGATAGTATCTTTAATTATGTGTATTTATTTTCTCTTTCTTTTCTCTATTTAATAGATACTTCATAGCAATGAATAATCCAGGAGAAGCAAGAGTTGAGTAAAACAAAAGAAGAAACAGCCAAACCAAAGACGTAATTTTGTTCACTTTCTCGTCTATGCTAACCACTATCAATTAATTATAATGTTTTATACCTCAAATTGAAGAACATGATCGACTCAAATGAATAATTATTTTATTTATAAGATTCTTGGTCATTGTTATTTTTATTTTTTATTAATTGTCAATCCATATTTAATTTGATACTTACTTTATGAAGCCTTTAATTAACGAGGAAGAAGTAATTACACAATGTCCACCTTGTAGATTATACCTATTGATTACTTGAATTATGTTTAAAATGTTCCTTCTAATTATGTTTTTGACGATATAGTTTTTAAACATTTGATTCTCACGCATTTGACATAAAAATAGTTGTTAGAAGAAATTCACTTGATATTTTTTGTAATTTTTTTGGTTCTTTTCTTCAAAAGAAATTTTGTCGATTTTTAAGAGTTCATGTGTTTTCAATTAATTTAATAAGTGTATCCTTTTTTATTTTTTTATTTTTAAAGTTCGATTTCAGTATTTTATGATATTTATTGCTTTATTTTTTTTCTTTTCAAATCAAATTCTGCAATGAATATATTGTTTTTGAATTAATAATAAAATAACACCCATGATATTTAAAAAATGAAATTACATAGAATGTGTCCTTTGTAGGAATTAGAGTTGAAGAAAAAGGGATGACACACTCCATTGAGAGTCCTCAATAGATAATCAAATTCCACTGCCTCTTCAAACTGAAAAAGATGAGGTATCTCTCTCACAACTATATTAATTAGTTTTTTTATTTCATTAGCCCACTTTTCTTTTGGCAATTAAATATAGAATATTTGATACTCTTTAATTTTAGGTCTACCTCATAATCCTAACATATTCGCTAACTATGGCTTATACCTTTTGGATTTTTTTTAATTTGAGTCGGGTCTGGAGGGTAAAGAAAATAGGTCGGGTGAGGTAACTTTTAAAGTCATGTGGCATTTCTAAAATTAAAATAAAATAAAACAGTTTTACGTTATTATTTTTAATTTATATTGTTAACGAAAAAGGTAAATATGTGTAATTTATTTAACTATGAAGAATATGTAATTGTTTGCTTATTGCATAATGCTTTTAATAAACATTTTTAAAGTTCTTACTTTATTTAATTAGTTACAGATAGAAGAAGGAAGGAAAATGTATCAATTAAGCGACATAAAGGAAACAAATGATCCATCAGGGTCGCAAACAAAGAAAAGTATAAATCAAATCTTTGATAAAATGTTTGAGGATTTGGACGGATCCGGCTCCCCTCCATTATCCCTTCCCTCCATTTCGTCAAGTGCACGTCAAGATTAGAGACATGTGTCATATTTAAAATTTAAAAGTCAAGATTATATCATAACCATAGTTAAGTCAACTAATTTTAAAAAACTATTCTCCAAATTTGGTAAGAATTACAATATATTCCATACAAAATTTGATATTTATTAATATCTTTAATTTCATCTTATATTTTTAATTTACAATTTAATATTTAAATATAAAAATAAAAATATAATATGAAATTAATGATTATAACTCAAAAGTCGCTCAACTATTGATATTTTACTTAGAAAGTCACTCAACTATTGATATTTCACTTAAAAAGTCACCCGATCAATTTAAATGTTTTTTTTCATTAAATTTTGTTGAAATATAATTTTATTTTAAACTATTTTTATTAGAAATAAGAATATATCTATTTTATTTATCTTACTAATCCACTCCAATTATTTAATTATTTTTTATTTTATTTTTTGAAAAACGTACTGTAGCAATAGACAAAAAAAAATCATTTTCCGTTCTAGCAATTGTTTAGTAGAATTAAATAAGCTGAAAAATGATTAAAAGAAAAAAAAGGAGAATGGAATTGATCAGAAGTAATTAAGAAGTAATCAAAAGAACACACAATAACAATCTTTTATCATTTAAAAAAAAGTGGTTTAAAACTAAAAATTTACAATTTAATATTTAAATACAAAAATATAATATAAAATTAATGATATTAATAAATATCAAATTTTGTATGGAATATATTGTAATCCTTACCAAATTTGGAGAGTAGTTTTCTAAAATTAGTTGACTTGAACTTTTTCTATTGTGATTTTTTTGGCGAGTTCGGTCAGGAGGGACAAAAGAGAGATGCTTTCTATCAGTCAAAAGCAGATATCATGGTTATGATATTTGTTCATATGATATAATTTTGACCTTTAAACTTTAAATATGACACATGTCTCTAATCTAGACGTGCACTTGACGAAATTAAGGGAAGGGGTAATGGAGGGGAGCCGGATCCGATTTGGATAAATCATCTTTTAAATCGTGTACCATATTTAAAGTAAATGTGTGGCTACGTGAATCAAATCCAGATGCTTATACACCGAAGATGGTCTCTATTGGTCCTTACCATAGGAAAAATCCTCAACTTTGTCCAATGGAAAAGTACAAATTATTGTACCTACGACGGTTTCTTCAACGACAACAACTTGATGTACAAACATGCATCAAAATGTTGGAGGGTATGAAGGAGGATGCACTAAAGTGCTACGACGATATAGAAGACCTCAATACTGATGGTCATGAATTTTGCAAAATGTTGTTGCTTGATGGTTGTTTTGTGGTTGAATTTATTTGTGAGTGTTCTGAAAAATATTTAGGAGAAGACAAAATTATCAATTTTGTTGATTACAAATCTAATCGAATACTCCGAGACTTGTTGTTACTAGAAAACCAACCTCCTTTCTTTATCCTCAACAAGTTGCATGACTTAACAAAGCAAGATGATGAATTAGCATTGGAAAGACTGGCGATCACATTGTTTAACCATGTTGTTAACTTGGGATATATGTCAGAATACGATTTTTCATATCTGATGAATTTAATGATATTTGATACTGAAAGACGTGATATGAAACATTTACTTCAATTAGTACACATTGTTTCATGTCCGATGAATTTCGAGAGATTGTCAAACGACAATCAAGGGCGGAGCTACATGCATGAAAGGGTGGTCAGCCGAATACCTTTCGCTGAAAAATGATACCGTGTATATAGGTAAAATACTGTCTAATAACTGGATATATAATTAATTGAACACCCTAAAACACAACGAAGGCTAGTGGTCTGGTGGTAAGCGTGTTCATTTATGAGTAATAGGTCTGCGGTTCAATCCTCAGTTGTAGTTTTTTTTTAAAACACATTCTTTTCATTTATGTGTAAGAGGTCTGCGGTTCGATCCTCACTTGCTGAGTTTTTTTAACAATCTCTTTTTAAACAAAAAAAGCACAGAAATAGCTGCCCCGTATCTTCTTTATGTTTCTAGCCTTAAATTGATTAATCTAATAATTAAGATTTTATTGTTTTCTATATATTTTTGACATGTATTAAGTGAATTATTAGGTATACACATTCTTAAGAAAAAAAATTTAAAGATAAAATTAAAGATTATTATCCACTATTATACTTTTGATTATTTCTAAACTATTTTTTTAGAAAATATAAAATAGTTAAGAATCTTACTAAAACAAAAGGTAAATATGGAAAAAAGTTTTGATAATTCTCTCGAACTTTGAAACATTCAGTTATTTGAATCACGGAAAAAGTCTCAATAATTCATTTAATATGAACTAGAGGGAGTATATTCAATTAGTAGCTAAAATTGTTTTAGTTGACTTTTGTCCATTAGTTTTGATTTATACCATTGATAGTTTTATAATTTTAAGTTTCCGTATGATTTAGTTATTAAGTGATATGTAATTTAATTTTTAAATTTGGGTGCACCCACTCATCAGTAAAAAAAATGTTTTGTGCACCTGCTCCGCTAAAAAAAAATTATCGACTCTTTTAAAGTTTGAACACCCTTGGCGAAATTCCTGGCTCCGTCACTGACGACAATGACACCAAGTGGAATAATGTCATGCCAAATGCAACAGAGCTTTCCGAGGCTGGAGTTAGATTTGCAAAGGTCAATCAAACGACAAGTTTATTTAATATAGAGTTTGAGAATGGATTGATGACAATACCTTCTCTTGATGTGGTAGATAGTACCGAAACCCTCCTACGAAATCTCATTGCTTATGAGCAGCAATCTTCTGATGTACATCCTACATATTTTAGTGATTATGTAACTTACATGAATCATTTTATCACCTCAAACAAAGATGTGAAATTACTTCGCCGCAATGGAATCATAAAGAACTGGATAGGAGATGACAAAGAAGTGGTTACCATCTTCAACAAAATTTGAAATGGGGGTCGTTCTTATTCCAACTTCTATTTCAATGAACAATACATAAAAGTATTTCAACATTGTGAAAAACCATGGAACAAAATGAGGGCAAATGTGATGCACAATTATTTTAGTAAGTCTTGGGCAAGAGCTTCAGTTGTGGCAGGCATCATGCTCTTCATACTCATAATTATATAGACTATTCTAGCCTTCACAGGTAGCGTTAAGTAGTAATTGTCTCAATTTCCTCACAACTCCAAGCATGAATTTGCATGCATGCATGTGTTTTTCGTTATTTCTATTTTGTATTGGGTTTTATAGTTGAATGCTAATTAATTAGTTTATTCCAAGTATTTATATTTGTTACCTTCCACCAGCAACATGTATCTTGTAACTCTAGCCACTACGTAAGACAACACATTATAACCACCAAACAATAAGCATTTTCAACAAATCACAAACCTGCAAAAAATTGTAATCTTCTCTTCCAATTGATTCTTTTTCTGCAATGGCAAAATACGCCAATACAATATATCAAAAATGATTTTTAGTGACAATTAATTAACAACAATAACTGAATTGCCGCTACATATGTATTTTTAGTAGCAATTAACACTCTTTGTAAATGTCCCTAAAACCTATAGCGACATTGGATCTAATGGAAATTAACTAACACCGATAAAGACTTTAACACTTTTTATTAATGTGTATATTTATTACTGCTAAAAGATCTGAATTTGCTTCGCCTAATAGGGTTGGACAATTAAACATGTGGCGAGCTAGCTAGCTAGCTTATTTAACAAAATTGGGAAAGGGGTCGTTGGCTGCTTCAATGTAGGGGTGGTAAATGGTTGGATTTAATCAGATTTGGATGGATTTAAAATGGTTCGAACAAAAATGGGTAATTATCCAATCCGCCCATATTCTATATGGGTAAATATGGTTTGGGTAATTAATGAACAGATTGGATATGAGTTTACCCATATTTCATCCACATTGATTGAAGAATTTGAAAAATAAATTTATATGTTTTAAGTTTTTAAAGTAATTTTTTATTCTACTCACTCCATCCGCACCTCCAATTCACCATCCCCTAATTTTATTTTATTTTTTCTAACCCCCACCCCGATTTATTTTTTTTGTTTTCTAGAAAAAAATTACTCCCTCTGTCCCATTTTATGTGGCAATTTTAGGATTTCGAGATTCAAAAAAGTCTATTTTTAACCGTAATTTTTTCATAGATCTTTTAAACATTTTGAATTATCAATTATTATGACTTATAGTACTTTTTTCGTAGTTTACAAATATATAAATTTCATTTCAAAAAAATTGAAGATTTCATGCGTAAATTACTGATCAAACTTAAAATGTTTGTCTCTCAAAAAAACAAAAAGTACCACATAAATTGGGACAGAGGGAGTATGTTATTTTTAAAAAAAAATTTACCCCCCACCTTACCACCTTCCACCAACCTACCCCTAATTTATTTATTTTTCAAAAAAAAAACCCTCCCCCTGGGCACCCCCGACCTCCTCCCCCCCCCCTCCCCACCTTCCATCCACCAACCTACCCCTAATTTTTTTATGTTTTCAAAAAAACAAGAATTTTGAGTGGAAGTGAAAACTAAGTGATCTATTATGGGTCAATATGCATACCCATATTTTACCCATTTTGACCACATTTGTAGAGACTCTTAAAATAGCTTGAAACTCATATTTATCCAATTAAAATATGAGTGATCTAAATCATTAAATATTGATAAAATAAACTCATTTCATTAATATGAGCTGAAATTGTCACCCTACTTCAATGTAGAAAAGTAGTTCAACATTGTGTAAACTATCATGTCATAGAAGGATCTAATCTATGATATTACTTATATATCTATTTCAACTTCAAAGATGCAAATTTGCTTCATAGTAAACTATGGATAGGAGAGGGCAAAGAAGTGGCTAGCCTCTTTAACAAATCGGAAATAGGGTCGTTTATTTATTTCAACTTCTTTTAGTATGAAGAATGCTTAAAAGCAGCTCAACATTGTGAAAAAACATAAAACAGAATGAAGGTAAATTTGAAGCACAATTATTTATTGGCATAAATTTCAGTCATAGTTCGTTGAATTTAATTTGAAGTTTTAGTCGAATTATATCAAATTTATATTATAATTGTATGTTGAGTACATGGATAAATTTGTATTTTAAGTTTGTATGTACTAAGCCTCAAGCAAGATATACATATTATTATAAGTGACATACTTTTATTTTTAGTCCACCCAGAAAAAAATATCATACTTATTTAGAAACGATGTAACTTTAAACTTCAAATTTTATTGTTAATAAGATGATTTATAGTTACACAAATATCTATAACTTGGATATATATTAATTGTGTCATTTTTTCTTCAAACTTAACAAAAACAATTTGCAAGTAAAGATAAATTTTCCTCACAAAAATGTAAGAAATGCTCCTGTTTGTCCAAATATACAATTCACTTTCTTTTTTTTTCAAAACAACATTTAGTTATACATTGGACTGAGTTTTTCAAAAAATATAATAAAATTGGAGATGAGTTTCAAGTCGTATTTTTCTACTAAAAATAAGTCAATGTTTTTTCAAATCTATATATATATATATATATATATAAAGGAGAAACATAGAAAAGGTGATGTGACACCTCTCTATGACCTTCATTTATATTTGTCTTTTTCACTTCTTTTTTTACCATTTTTTCTTCATTATTTAAGTATTTTATTTTTAATACCTCAAAAAATCTGCACATTTAATTACTCAACTTTTCACCTACCACTATAATATATATTTAATATCTTTAATAAAATAAAAAATAACTACCAATAACTCACACCTCTTCAACTTATAATCTTAATAATATTCATAACTTTTTTTTTTTTAATATTCATAACCCCCAAAATTAAATTTATTACTTTATGACACATTATGGAATTCCTCCTCTTTTTCTATATAAATTCATATTCTGTAGCAAGAAAATTTTCATTCAAAGTTATTCTTTCACTTCTCCATCACCATATCATACATTAGGGAGGGTGAGGAAGAAATGCTAATCATCACATCATATGATTGCTTTCAACAAAGTCGTAAAGAATCTATGGATAAACATATTTTCATGTCAAGGGAATTGCATGAAAATATCAACTGATGACATAACATGGCGGCATATGGTTATGCCAAATGCAACAGAGCTTTCTGAAGCTGGAGTTAGCTTTGCAAAAGTCAGTTTTATTAATAAAAACAAAGACAATATTGGTGATATGACAAATTTATTGGATATAAAGTTCGAGAAAGGGTTGATGGAAATTCCTTGTTTTCGAGTTAAAGATGATAAGGAAACCATCCTGCGAAATCTCATTGCTTATGAGCAACAATCATTTGATGTACATCCTACATATTTTAGTGATTATACAACTTTCATGAATTTTCTTATCGACTCAGACAAAGATGTGAATTTGCTTCGACAGAAAGGAATCATAGTGAACTGGATAGGAGAGGACAAAGAAGTGGCTAGCCTCTTCAACAAAATCGGAAATGGTGTCACTACATATTCCGACTTCTATTACAAAGAAGAATTCAGAAAAGCAGTTGAACATTGTCAAATACCATGGAACAGAATGAAGGCAAATTTGAAGCATAATTATTTTAGTAGCCCTTGGGCAGGAGCTTCAACTGTGGCAGCCATCATACTCCTCATACTCACAACTATACAAACTATTTTAGCTATCACAAGTGCCGTTAAGTAAGTAGTAATTATCATGATTGTCTCAATTGTAGTGTTTCCAATTTGCATTTGTGTTGATGAACTTATGAGTTTTTCATATCCCCTTTATGTATTGGGTTTTATAATTGAATGGTAATTAGTTTATTTCAAAATATCTATATATGTCACCTCCTACAACAACGTGTATCAGATAACTCTATCCACTATGCAAGCGAGCACATTAAGATCTAAGAAAACAATCCCCTGCCCATTTTATTTGCATTCACAACGTCTGCCAAAAACACCCCATATATATAAATTGTGTAATTAATAGACTGCGAAGAATGCAAGAAGTGGCATATATTGTCAACTCTTGGATCAGATTCTCAAAGAGGAAACAGATTGATTCATCTAATTTTCTTGAATCCGTATAAGTTTCATTTGTAGGTTTATTCTAAGATCTATAAATTTGTATAAAATCTAAGCAAGCACTATTAAGGTCGGCATGGCATTAAGGATGTGAAAGTGGTGGGAATGAGGACTATGGGGTTGGTACAGAGACGTTTTCAGAATTTTGATAGGATCGCATTGTTACAAAAAGGGGATCTATGATACAAGTTTGACCGGTTTGACCTTTAGATTCTTATTATTGAACCTGTTAAACTTTAAAAAATTATAGGTCCAAAATTAATTCTTATCTATTCAAATATGATAGAGATTGGTTAATCCTTATTGGATGAAAAAATGTAATTAAACATAGTAATTTCATGATAATAATTCGATCTACTTTTAAAATCTATGGATGAGTTTTTTTCAAAATATTATTTCAACTTATTTATTAAACATTAAAAATAAATAAGAAACTCACTTAATTTTCAAAAAGAAAATAGCAATCTTCCATCGTACTAAACACACCCTAAAAGTGTTCTTCTTCAACTAATTAGATATCAAATTTTATTTTTAGAATAAATGGTGGTTTGAACACACACTCAAAGTGGTACTCCATATACTATGATATGTTTTCTTAAATGTAATGTCTATACACTTTATTCTATGATGCCTTTTTCAAAATGCTTATTATTTCATGTTAGTAATATAGGCAGGTTTGCAAGAAAATCTATATATAGTGTACCTTGGTAGGAGCTTCAATTATGACAGCCATCATACTCCTCATACACTATTAGAAAACCTGAAATTAGCTACTAATTTCGTTGTTAGTTCGTCACTATTTAGCTAACAAAAATTCGTCACTAAAGAGGATTAGCAACGGATTTTGATGTTTAACTATAAAATTTGTCCTTCGCTAAATTCAATTTTTTTAATAGTGATACTCATAATTATATAGACTATTCTAGCTTTTACAGGTACCGTTAAGTAAGTAGTAATAGTCTCAATTGTAGTGTTGATGAGCTTAATTATGAGTTTTTTTTTATCAATTCAAGAAATGGTTGCTTGAACACACACTTGCTACTGCCAAACAGAAGCTCTATATTGCATAACACATTCCATAAAAATGATTTTTAACGATAATTCATTATCGGTTATAGAATTCATTTTTGTTAAATATATTTATTTAGAGGCAATTAATTACTAGCGACAATTACATATTAACACTCTTCGTAAATGTTACTAATTAAAACCTATATATAGCAACATTAATTTAATGTCGATAAAAACTTTTGCATTTTTTATTAATACGTAATTGACGCTAAAAGCTATTTTTATTATAGTAACATGAGAAGAGCAGCTTGTCCACAATGTGCAAATAATGTCAACTTTATACCTTCTCTATGGACACTGCCATTCGACCAACAAAATGAGTATTTGCACATAATGCATTACGGACTATGGATAAATATTTAAAAATTATGTATAAAAGCGTATTACTTATTTAATGACTTGATATAAATATTAAATATGCTTTATACTGAAATGAGTTGAGTTGAGATGAGGTAAGTTTCTTCAGTTCCCTTTCAAGCTTATGTCTTGTTTCAGAATTCCTCTCGCATGCTCGTACATTCCATGCATCTTTTATGATGCAAATACAAGTAACCAGGATCAGTATCCAGCGCTTCGTTGATTCAGTTGAGCTTCACATTTGTTGGTGAGCCTCCCTGCTTCCGGAGGATCCCTTTTATTTTCTTTATCATTCTAGTTTTTATTAGGATGTCGTGGTCTTGTCCCGACGTCCATCTCAGTTATTAGAGGCTTCATAGATAGTTAGTTATTGTTAGTTCATGAGTCTTTTTCATTTTCAGTTTTAAATGTTTAAAGACTTGAGTTGCCTCTTTGGCCAGTTGAATGTTTCCTTTATAACATTCTGAGTTTAGTACATGAGTTTATCTCTTGAGTTATTTTAAATGTTAAGTAAAGTCTTCTGCTAAGTTGTAAGTCAGGTCAAGGGTTCGCTTGGGGCCAACAATGGTTCTGGAGTGCCAGTCCCATCCAGGGTGTAGGCTCGGGGCTTGACATAAAGATAGTATAAAAATTGAAGCTAGAAAATTGTATGACTTGTATAATTCTCGTAGAATAAATGAAGTAGTATGTAATGAAGAACCTGAAACTTCTAGGTGTAGATATGATGAAGATAATATTGATGATATGCTAAAAAGTTATCTTGGACTTGCTCCTGATGAAAAGAATGATTTTGATGTATATATTAATCAGGGAACGAAAACTATTAAGGATCCACAAGGTTTATCAGACCTTTTAGATTTGTAGATGAATCGCAGCAAAGGATTTTCAAAATTTCAACCGGTGACTCGAGATGTGCTAGCTATTCAAGCATCTTCAGTAGCTTCGGAGGGCGCTTTTAGTGCAACAAGATTTCAAATTGGAGAGCATATGTATTCATTAGCAGCAAACAACTTGGAGATATCAGTATTATTTAGAGATTGAATTAAAGTCGAGAGCAGTGCCGGCTCAATGCTTATAAAAATAAGGCACATGCCTTAGGCCCCCAATTTTAGGAGGCCTCAATTTTTTACCAAAAATAAATTATGTGTTAATTTTTTATAGAAAGAATAATTATTTATGATAAATGTATGTTTTGTTATAAAGAAAATTATATTATTTTATTCTCCTTAACCTCAATCAAATAGAAGAAATCTAGAAAACATTGTTTTGTCTTCTTAGATTCTTTTTGCTAACACTCACATTATTATTTTTTAAACCCCTTTTATACTCTATGATAAGTTAGTTAATACGCTGTTAAAATTATAAATCAATAGTAAAAATGTGTTGAATAAAGTGAATTACAAGTCTGTCTAGATTGACTTATTTTATGTGTTTTTAAACCAAAAAAAGTTTATAAGCAATTTTGTCAACTTAATACTTATAGAATAATATTAACTGTTAAAGAATGAAAAAAGTCTCATATTGATGATTAATGAGATGGTGGACTCCTTATAAGGCTTGGGCAATCCTCATATAATAATTGTCTCATTCAAAAAAAATTAGGCCTCTAATAGAAGTTTCGTTTTAGGCCTCCAACTTTGTTGAGACTCCCCTGGCCGAGAGAAGGAGTTATGGGCGTCCAACTTTACCTACCCAATTTGAAAATGATATTGATGAAATGTTGCAAGATTTTAGTAACGACGGCATTGATGCATTGGAGGAACTAGTCGATCAACCAATTCCAGATCATGTTACGAGAAAAATGTTAAATGATTTAAGACAAGACTTCCTTGGTACCTTGAAATATTAGTATGATAATTCGAGGTCTAATTCAAACAGAATTTGTTGATTTTTTTAAGCATTTTAATATTTATTTATTATTAAATAGTCTCATAATTGTGTCCCAGGCTTAATTGCATTTCAGCTTTAGTGAATGTGCAGAGAACGTTGGAAATTATGGCATTTCTTTTGTTGTCCGTTAGTGGACTTTTCTTATGCTAATTACTCACTTTGGTTACTCACTGTGCATGTGAAACGTTCAACTTGAGGTTGCCGTTAGTGGCAGAAGGTGGTCAACTATGACCACTAATTCTTTTCATTACTCCTCTATTATTCCTTGTAACTTATGTAATCTCTAGGCCATTTATCTTCACTATTTACTATCTCATTATCTTCCTATTCATTTCTAGGAAGACTTCTTGTACTATAAATAGTGGTGGTCTTCATTTGGTTTGTGACACACAACACATAAGAAAAATATAGAGTGCATAAAGTTTGTCAAAAAGAGAGTTCTTATTAGTTGAAGGAAGGTGTTCTTTTTTGTGGAGCTTTGGACTCAACTCTTGTCCAGAGTTGTTGAGTTATACTTTGTGAAGGCTGTTGTATCCTGGAGGGGACAAGTCAAAGAGGACAACTGCTGGACCGGTGAAAAACATTTGTTACAATGGGCTTGATTCTTAAAGAGAGCGAGATATTCACGCCTCAGCCTGAAGAGATTTTTGTTTCTTCATTTTATTTTTCAATTGTAATCTTGCAATTTTATTATATTGTAATTTTTCACTAATAATTTTAAGGAGATTCAATAATGGCTACAATTGAAAAAACCGTGAATGTCAAGATGGGAGACTTAACAAGCCATTCCGGTTCAATGGTATCCATTTCAAGAGATGGAAGGAACTTGCTCTAGTGCAAAGAAAATCTAGAAAGCATTGCAGAGTAAGTATGATACTGAGGAGGCGGGAGCAAAAAATATGCGGCTAGTAGATTTTTTCATTTCCAAATGGTGGACAATAAATCAGTGGTAGACCAAGCTCAAGACTTTATAATGATTGTTGGAGAGCTTAGGTCCAAGGAGGTTAAAATTGGAGATAACCTTATTGTTTGTGGCATAGTAGATAAACTTCCACCTTCTTGGAAGGAATTTCAAAAAACTATGCGTCACAACAAAAGGAAACCTCTCTTGAAACCTTGATAATGAAAATCCGCATGAAAGAAGAGGCAATGGGCCAAGATGCACTTTTACAAACAGAAGATAGCAATGTCACAACGAAGGTAAATTTAATTACTTCAAATAATGCTACTCCTGAATCTCACAAAAATACTTCTTTGAAGCCTTAGAAGAAAAAATTCAAGAAAAATAATGGTAGACCTCCCAAGAAAAATAATGGTGAAAATATCCAAGCACAAAATCAACAAGTTCAAGATAAGGGACCATGCTTTGTTTGTGGCAAGAGTGGGCATATTGCTCGATTTTGCAGATTCCGAAAACGTGGTCCTAACCCTTAGGCAAACGTTACCGAAGAACCTTTTGTGGCGGTGATTACCAACATAAACATGGTTGAGAGTGTTGATGGATGGTGGAATGATTCTGGTGCAAACCGTCATGTCTGTTATGACAAAGACTGGTTTAAAAAATATACTCATTTTGAGGAGCCCAAAACCATCATGCTTGGTGATTCACATACTACTCAAGTGCTTGGAATGGGGTCGAATTGTGTTTTACCTCTGGAAGGGTGTTAACTTTGAAAGATGTATTTTATACTACTTCCATGAGAAAAAATTTGATGTCTAGTTTTCTTCTTAATAAAGCAGGTTTTAAACAGATTATTAAATCTGATCAATATGTAATAGTGAAGAAGGGTATTTTTGTGGGGAAGGGGTATGCTTGTGATGGGATATTTAAACTGAATGTTGAAATGAATAAAGTTTCTACTTCTGTTTATATGTTTTCTTCTACCAATTTTTGGCATGCTCGTTTGTGTCATATTAATGACCGTTACGTTGGAATCATAAGTAGTTTAGAATTAATCCCAATGGTTAAAAAGAATTTTGAAAAGTGTAAGGCTTGTAGTAAATTCAAAATCACTGAAAGGCTTCATTTTCAAGTTGAAAGAAAAACTGATTTGTTAGAATTAGTTCATACTGATATTTGTGAACATGGTGGAATTTTAACTCGTGGAGGTAATAGATATTTTATCACTTTCATTGATGATTTTTCTAAGTTTACATATGTTTACTTGATGAAAAATAAAAGTGATGATTTTGAAAATTTCAAAACTTATCTCCATGAGGTTGAAAATCAGTTTGGAAGAAAAATAAAAAGAATTAGAAGTGATAGAGTCCATGAATATGAGTCCAATGAGTTTAATTCTTTTGTTAGATCATTGGGAATAATTCATGAAACTACTCCTCTTTACTCTCCTTTATCTAATGGAGTAGCAGAAAGGAAAAATAGAACTTTGGTTGAATTGACTAATGACTTGCTTATTGAGTCACATGCACCTTTAAATTTTTGGGTTAAGCTATTTTAACTGCTTGTTATGTGTTGAATCGTGTGCCTCATAAAAAGTCTAAACTGACACCTTTTGAATTGTGGAAAGGTTACAAGCCAAGTTTGGGATATCTAAGAGTTTGGGATTGTTTAGCCTTTGTGAGGCTAATGGATCTCAAGATTACAAAATTGGGTAAGAAAGTTACTACTTGTGCTTTTCTTGGTTATGCTTCAAATAGTACAGCCTAT
>JAJOOR010028349.1:0-20525 GCA_036250505.1 Solanum acaule | reverse complement strand
AGTGTTTGGGGGGGGGGGGGGGGGAAGAACCAATTAAATCTATAGGATTTAGAGTTAAAAAATGCGCAAGAAAAATCGGGGATTTTCTGGGCAGGGGTCTGGGGCGCCATGCCAGCTAGAGCGCCCTACTTGGGGTTCTGAAGTTTAGGCTCTGGGGCGCCACGCCAACCAGTGCGCCCCAACCTAGGTTCTGAAGTTTTACCTCTGGCGCCCCACGCCACTCAGAGCGCCAGGGACGCCAGGTCTTCTACCCTTTCCTACTTCTTTCCGTATGAGCTCCCTTGAAATGTACCTATGTTTTCTAGTTGGTTTCTACACTCTAAGGTACGTCTAAAAAATATTAAATCATCCATAACATGAGATCATGAGCCTTGAATCCATAATTCAATTCAAGGAAAGTTAATAGTCAAGTCAAGAGAAGTTCTTAGTGTCTTCCAAAGTCTTTTGTAAATGTTTTAGCTTTGTTTTAAGACTTGAGTTTTGAGTTGAGTAAAGAGTAAAGATTGAAGTTTGTTTCTTCAAAAGAGTATATAGGGACTATGTATTCCCAAAGAGTAATTGTTTTCACAATTAAAAAAGTAAGGAAACTTTGATTTCCACAGAACCTTTGTGCTAGTTTTCAGTAAAAGATTAAATGCTTTCATAGTTAAGCAAGAAAGGATACTTGTTTTCCAAGAGTGCCTTTGAGCTAAGTTTTGAGAAATAATCTCAAACCACATAAAGAAGTTATGTTTTTAAACATATGAGCTAGTAATATTTTGGGAGTAGTATTGAGCACCGATATGGGGGAGAGTTCAGACAACTCACATCCCCCATAAACCATGTAGCCATCATAGATAGAAAATGGTCATACTTTTTAGATGATTCCTTAGTGCTTTTTTAGCATAGACTAGTGGATCCACTTAGTAGTCAGGTTCTATACCCTCGGCAAGGTATATGACGGCCCTGGCAGCGTGAGGCAAAACGTTGTATAATCACATAGCTCTGAAGTGATGGTTGTCAGTTAGAGAAACTCCCACAGAAGTATTTTGTATTAATATATACATAGATTTACTTGTATTTTTATATACATCCAGAGTTATATTGTATCTTTGCATACACACAGAGTTACTATTGTATTTCTAAATACACATAATTGTTATCCACGTTTTAAAACTTTTCTCTATATTACACTTATTTATACTGCTTTATATTGAAATGAGTTCAGTTCATTTCAATTCAATTCAGTTGAGACCATGTTTGTTCTTTCAGTTCCCTTTTCAAGCTTATGTCTTGTTTTAGAATTCCCCTCGCATGCTCGTACATTCTATGTACTGATGCCATTTGGCATGCATCTTTTTATGATGTAGATTCAGGTAACCAGGATTAGCATCCAGCACATCGTTGATTCTAGTTGAGCTTCAGAGTTGTTAGTGAGCCTCCTTGCTTCCGGAGGACCCCTTGTTCATTACTTTATCATTTTAGTTCATTAGGATATCGTGGGTCTTGTCCCGACATCCATCTCAGTTGTTAGAGGCTTCATAGACAGTTAGTTTTATGTTAGTTCTCGAATCTTTCCATTTTAGTTATGCTTGAGACTTGAGTTGCCACTTTGGCCAGCGAATGTTTAACTATAATACATTCTTAGTTATCTTTGAGCAGTTCAGTTTACTTTTTAAAGTATTTTATCATGAGAAAGTCTTCTGCTAAGAGTTAAGCCATGCCAAGGGTTCGTTTGGGGCCAGGAATGGTTCGCGAGTGGAAGTCCTGCCTAGGGTGTAGGCTCGGGGAGTGACAATATTATTTGAAAATGACCTAAAAATTTCTTTAAATCACAATAATTAAGAACTTAAAATATTTTTAAAATAGATATAACAAAATTGGTTAACTCTCGAAAATAGAAAGTAACATATAAATAAAAAGTACTATAAATTATAATAATTAATAACTTAAAATATCTACAAGACAACAAAAAAAGGCTAATTTTTGTACTGCTTGTGTCACATAATTAATTTTGGTTATACATTATAAAATAGCTGAAAAATTGAAATGATATATTTTTAAAAAAAATAACTGACTAAACCATCATATTGACAACCCTAATGTTACTTCTACTCTATTTATTTTTACTTAAATTTAGAAAGATATGTTTCATTTCTACCCTCAATCTCATCACTACATTTATTTGCTATTTGAAATTGAAATTAAAAAGACAAATGACTAATACGTTTCTATATTTGCTCGCTTATGAGCAAAATATATTATAACAATCTTTACTAATTTTTTAATAGTACATATTATATAACAATAATATAACTTTAACCATGTTGGGCCCGGGCAATGCCCAGGCTTTCTTTACTAGTGTCACGCCTCGAGCCTACACCCTGGGTGGGACTGGCACTTGAGAACCATTGTTGTCCCCAAGCGAACCCTTGGCCTGGCTTAACTCTTAGCGGAAGACTTAAATAATAAGAAACAATATCAAAAGATAACACATGCAATAACTTAGAATGTCTTAAAAGAAGCATTCGACTAGCCAAAATGGCAACTCAAGTCTTAACATAAACAACTGAAGATGGAAAGACTAAAGAACTATACATATCCGTCTATGAAGCCTCTAAAACTATGAGGGATGTCGGGACAAGACCCCCGATCATCCTAACAACTGAAATACTAAAAACAATGTAGAAAAGGGGATCCTTTGGAAAGCAAAAAGGCTTACCAACTGACTCTGAGTGCTCAACTGGATCAACGAGGTGCTGGATGTTGATCCTGGTTACCTGTATCTGCATCATAAAATGATGCAGGCCAAATGGCATAAGTACATTGAATGTACGAGCATGAGAGGGGAAGTCTAAACACGACATAAACTTGAACTGAATTCTGAAAGAACACTTGCCTCAACTTTACTCAACTCAAATGCAGAATTAAACAACAGTGAAGGTGCAATTTATATAAAGCATTTAAAACAGTAAGAAACAACTCAATATACATATATAATAAAGTAATATAATTCTATTGGAGTTTCTCTAACTGACAACCATCACTATGAGCTATGTGATGATACAACGTCTCGGTCACGCTGCCAGAACTGTCATATAACTTGCCAGGATATAGAGCGTCTCAACTAAGTGGATCCACTAGTCTATGCTAAAAAGCACTAAGGAATCATCTAAAAAGTATGACCCTTTTTAGCCACGTTGGCTACATGGTTTATGGAGACATTGAGTTGTTATGAACTCGTCCCCACATCTATGTTGAATACTACTCCCAAAATACTCAGCTCATATGTTTAAAAACAATAAATCTTTCTATGGTTTGAGATAATTACTCAAAAACTAGCCCAATGGCTCTTTTGGAAAATTAGTGTTTCCTCTCTTGTTTAAATGTGAAAACATTTACTCTTTGGGAATACTTAGTACCCATATACTCTTTTTGAAGAAAAGAACTTCATTTGTTACTCTTACTTAACTCAAAACTCAAGTCTTAAAACAAGTTTAAAGCATTTGCAAAAGAGTTTTTGAAAGGACTCTAAGAACTCTCTAAACTTGGCTCTTAACTTTCCTTGAATATGAATTTATGGATTCAAGGATTGTGATTTGTGACAGGAAAGATCTTGTGATGTTTAAGAGTGTTTTTAGATAGTTAGACATGAGAAACGATCAAGAAATCACTGTCCGAAAGCAAGTCCGCGACGCAGAGATGCATTTAAATATTTGGTCGCGAAACAAATTTAGAGGCATAAGGGTCTGTGACCCGGAGAGGAAAATTCCCATTCTGAGGAACAGGTCCGCGACGCGAACTTGGTACCTAGATTTGCCCGACTTTTTCCTTCTTTGTTTTCTAACCCCAATTCGCCTAAATTTGATTCTTTTTCTCAAATTCTCTTTAGATTCAGATACCTAGAACATGTACACAAGAATCTATTCATAAACGACTCTAAAGTCTACACAATTTCCTCAAGAACTCGATAATCCCAACTTAACTCAAGAACGAAAGCCAATATTCAAGAACACAATTCAAAATCATCAACTTTCAACTATCTAGAACGAATTTCGATGAACTAAACATGATTGGTGCGTGGGTAAACGAACCCAACACTATGAAAGTCTCACATACCTATTTAGGGATCAACTCTTGGCGAAACGACTTCGATTCCGCAAGAAATCTCCAAGAACACTTGACCTTCTCCTCTTTTCTCCTCTTGAGTTCTTTCTCTAAAAACCCTAGCGTGAAATTTGAGTGCGTGAACTGAACTAACTCAGTTTAGATTCCAAATAATTTACTAAAAATGGATTTAATTGATTGGGTAATGAAAAGACCAAAATACCCCTTTAAAATTCGGTTAACTTTCCTTATTCAGACAACCCAACTTCAAATGGACATATCTCCCTCATACAAACTCTAAATGGAGCAAACTCGGTGGCGTTGGAAAGATAATTCAAAGATCTTTCCTACAGTATCTTGTTGCCCACCTAACTCATCCTATTATAGGAATTATGGTCATTTGAAGTTGACACAAAACTCACTTAGCTTAACTTGTCAAACTTTCCAAATTTGATTATTTCCAAAATAAAAAAGGTTTCTTTCAAATTCTAGTTCTTTCAAATAGCGAGGTGTTACAACCAGTATCATTATACTTGAAGAATAATGCAAAGATTATACGGTAAAAAAATAATGACAAATTGAAGCTACCATACTGCTTTCTCATTTTTTTGTGCGAAGATGATTTAACAATAATTGCATTCCAATTCAGTCTCATAAGATAAATTTGAGAAGAATAATGTGTAGGCAAATTTACTCTTATCTCTTATCTTATGAAGGTAAAGAGATTATTCCTACTAAATTTCGATTCAAATAAAATATTTTAAAATAAATATGAAAGAAATATAGTATATAAAAAATCATAATGTCAAGAATGGTCCAATTGAATAATTGAATATAATTATGCAAGATGTGATATGTAAAATAAAAATAAAAATCATATTTATTAGTAACTAACTTAAATTTTGATCCGTCATAACATCAAGGATATCATTAAACAAGGGTGATGGACGCATTAAATTCAATCATCTTTCTGGCATTTATTGCTATTAAGATTGAGAATCGTTTCGGATGCATGTCGGATAATCGACTAAAAAAGTAATATATCTTGTCTGGAGTTAGATAGAGAAATATTAGTAGAGAAAGAGGGACATACATATGATATTCATTGACTTTGAAAAGGCTTACACCAAAGTCTCAACATTAGCATTCAATCATCTTTCTAGCATTTATTGCTATTAAGATTGAGAATCGTTTCGGATGCATGTCGGATAATCGACTACAAAAGTAATATATCTTGTCTGGAGTTAGATAGAGAAATATTAGTAGAGAAAGAGGGACATACATATGATATTCATTGACTTTAAAAAGGCTTACACCAAAGTCTCAACATTAGCCCTCTTAAATGCATGGAGGCAAGAGGTGTACATATCACTTACATTACGGAGATAAATGACGTGCATGATGGAGTCAAACCTCGATTAGAATGATGAGAGGAAACTCAAAGCACTTCATAGTTGAGGTAAGGTTGCAGAAGGGATCAATTCATAGCCCATTTTTGTTTGTCATGGTGATGGATGATTGACGTTGCATATATAAGATAAGATCTCTTAGTGTATGTTGTTTGCGGATGACATAATACTAATTGATGAGACATATAGATGAATTAGTGCTAGGTTGGAGCTACGTAGAAAAACTCTGGAGTCTAAAAGGTTCAGGTTGAGTAGGACCAAATCACTTGAAGTGCAAATTTAGTGATGCCATGAATGAAAAAGGCATGGATGTGACACTTGAACACACAACTTATTCCTAAGAAAGATATTTCAAGTATCTAATGTCTTGTAATTCAGGAAAGTGGAGACATCGACAATGATATCGCACATCGAATTGTTGCAACATGGACAAAGTAAAAGCTTGCCTCCTGAATCTTATGTGTACCTAATAACTAAGAAGTATGGAGGTTTGAATATTAAGAATTGCAAACTCTGAAAAATAGTTGTTGTTGGGAAGCTCTTATGGCAATTGGCAAGTAAGAAAAATGTATTGTGGGTAAATTGGATACATGATGTCTATATGAAGAACTAGTTGATATTTGAAGAAGTTGACTACTCTGAAGATTGTGATGATCCAATGGTACCAAAAGGGAAGATATACTCTGACACCAACTGATGCACTCTGTAGTTGGTTAAGCACTTGGATGCTCTTTAGTTTTATAAACACATTGATTTGGTATGATAATATTCACGACTATTGCCAAAATAAATAAATAATGAGGATTACGTTAATATCTACCTCAGAAAAGTTCGCTGAAGGGACATAGATCTGAATGTGTTTTGTACAAAGGAAAATATTTTCCAATAAATATTCTCCAATTATTTAGTTGGTTGAAAAATATATTGTAAAGAAAAACAAGCTTCTTAAAGATGAGGAAAATGTGTTCCTTAATCAAAGTAGAAAAAAAAAAAGTTGCATAAGTGACATTGCAAATTTATTATCACTTCCCAACAACCCCACCACCCCCACTCAACCATCCAAACCCCTGCCACCCCCAAACCACCACTCCCCACCCCATCCCGCTCACATAGTGTTTTGGTAGAATACATATAAAAGATCTTGAGATAATACTTTTTCCTTACTTACCAAACAATAGGAAATAAATAATAAACCCATTTATTTTCTAACAAAACATTTTCTTAAAAAAGTTATTTCCATGGAAAAGATTTTCTTTCATTCCAAACACACAAAATGATAAGTATTCTTGCGTCCTTAACCAGAAGGCTCGAAAATCACATGAATTTGAATTTAGATAGGCCCCGATATGTGGATACCAGACAGTGAGTGAAAAAGCAAAATGGACAAGCTTAGTAAAGGTTCAATAATAGTCTTAATTTCCTAATAAAAATCTTCATAACAATTCACATAATGCACTACATAAATAAATATGAGTGCAGAAATGCATTCCCAAGTATGCGCCTTAAATACTCCATCAAATTCCACGTCCTATGAGTACAGAAATGCATTCCTAAATATGCATCCTTAATTTAAGTCCCATTTGTATGAATTCAGTTCACAGCATACAATCAAATGCTCCAGCTAGTAGAGCAACCCGATTTACATTAACGTTAAGGAGCAATTGTTGCAGCCACCTTCTCGTTATCGGAACCTCCTGATAACATAATGCAACAGAACCAGTCATGGTCAGAAAAAATAACAAGGGTCTGATGCCGAGAAAAGAATAATTCATGATTCAGGAGGGAAAGGGGGAGCTACTTATATGACCAAATATTACATACACGAAGACAACTGATGAAGGTGTCATCTCTAAGCATATCGGGAAGACAAATTTTCAGTGCCTTACAAGCCCTGCCATAAGCCATACACATCGCCTTTAGCCTCACAGAAACAGAAAGATCAAAAAGGGCTGTAATATGTCACACATAAGCAAGCTGAAAGGAAAACCGGGATGGTGATAAACATAAAATTAACCTTGGCTCATCTGATAAACGAAGATAGCACCTGATTATGTGTTTCAACAATCTTGATGAAGGTTGCTCAGCAAGTGCACCGACCATATTCCCTAAAACTTGAGCTACTTCAGAAAACCTATCTGATGTGCAATGTGATACAATGTTTGTCAATGCCAAGCTTATTGCTATTGACAAACAGATACGAGAACTTTAAAAAAAAATCAAAGAGAGAAGAGTATCTTCACCATTGAGGAACGACTTTCTGGTGTCAGGATGAGAGGCTACAGACTGCAAAATAGAAAGTAATGAGAACCTATTTCAATAGGAAGGATAGAAAATTTGACCTTGACCAGCAAAAAACCTAAATAACAGAGGCATCTTAATGCATTTATACTATGGTAACAATAGATATTTGGAAGTGATACTTGTCATGATCCAAGAAAGAGATAAAACTTAAACTACTTCCCTACTAACACATTCCAGTTTGTTGCATTCACCATCCACCTCTCTTGATACATTTAGCACAACCCAAATATATCCAATTTTCTATACCTATTTTGACAATAACTCACTACTTTAAGATCACCAACAAGAATGAATAATAGAAACACTATGAAAAAGTCCACAACAAAACAAAGTTAATATACCTGTAGAAGTGCTAGTGCATTACAAACACTATTGGATTGTACAGGAGTCAGGCTTGGTGACAACAAAACAGGGTAGATAGAAACTATCTACCGCAAACGTGAAAATTAACGATGGCAAACTTATAGAAACAGCTAGGAACTTCCACACTATAAGTTTAAGAAATACGAAACAAATGGTTGAACAGAAATGTCTACAATAGAAGTTCAAGAAATACGAATGAAATAGTTGAGAGAATAGAAGTCCAGAATCTCAATTCTCATCATGGTAGAAAAAGTTACTCTAATGAACCAATAATATTGGTTCTGACAAGCATACAACTACCTACATATATGATATAGTAGCTTCTGTTTACCATCTAAGTTGGGCTAAGACACAAAAACAGTTTAATTGAGATTAAATTTAAATGACATAAAATTTCTCCTCCTAGAGGTGATTTTTCCTTTCTTGGGTTAATGTTTCCTCGAAGTGGGGTTTTGGCTCCATCTACATCAAAACAAATATGGAAAAGCGAATCGGAATTCTATTTTGAGACTTTCCTATATTTTTTTTTTCCAATTATTACCCCAAATCATTTTATTCTTGACAATGATAAAGTAATCAAACAAAAACAATGAAAATAACATACATTGTCTAGTTTTCATTATTGGAAATACAACCTTGCAATGAGCTGAGTACGAAATACAACAAAGGAAGTACCCCATGGGCCACTGTGGGACTAGCTCCCACTCCCTTCCTATCCAGAAATTTCACAAACCTCTTTAATCATCCTAAGAATCTACAAGAGGTTAAGGGGGGAAAGCTAGGACTCTATGGGACATTTTCAATATTAAGCATTTGAAATTCTCAGTAACCCCAATCGAAAAACCATGAAGATGTTTTCTTGATAGCTTTGTTGTAAAAGGTGATTTGAATGTTTCATTTTATTCTTAACTTTTAATGGTGCATAGTAGATAACTAGTGCGGAGTGGTACTTTAGTTTCATGTGCATATGAGATATGAGATAAACTCTAGAATTAAATGGAACATTACTCAAAATACATGTAGGAGTGCAATGATAGTACCAAATGAGTGTCATAACAAGGGGGCCAAATTCGGGAACAGTTCCTTCTTCTGGAAAAGGAAAAGGTAATAAGTATATTTAGGTAAATCTTAATTCTATTTAGCAGAACAACAAAATGATACTCAATCTAAAATGTCAAAGTAAATCTCTAAAGTGAGAAGAATAAACCTTGAAAAGCTTTAGAAGAGCGTTTTCACAAAGATTAAGGTCACAGAGAACAAGCACAAGTTGTTCAACGGATTGCATTTTACGATCCTTATAAGGGGGTGCTCCGGCGCTGGAAGACAATGACGACATACCACCTTCTCCTCCGAAGCTGCCGACACCGACGAAGAAAGCTTGAGGTAAGTTTGCCATTCTAAAGCCTCAATTGAATGTTTTTATCTTTTTTGTCCTTTCACTTAACCAACTTTATTTTCTCTCGTTTTTCTTTTTTCCCGAACTGAATAAAGATAAAATTCATCGTTGGATTATTTTGATAAATATAATTCACTGTTTTATTTAAAACCCCGACACCATCAATGAACAAAACATGTGTTAATGCCAACTAAGAGCATTTCATAGTAATTTTTAAGATTGATTTGGTCTTTAGATTTTTTGAAATAAAACCTAATTAAAATAAATAATAGTTTTCATATTATTTTTCTATTAATTGTGATTAGATTTGATTTATTCTAAAGAAACTATACTTTTTAATAATGGAATTTGTTGATAAGCAATGAAGAGGATCATTAATGAAATTTACAAGTCATTTTATAATGTAATTGAAGACAAAAAGGGAAGATTTGTGAGATTGTGTTGAATCAAGAATGATATATTCTTTTTTTTAGATTGACTTGGAGTTTAATTTCTTTGGCATAAAATCTAATTAAAATGATAGTTTTTCCTATTGTTTTATATTAACCAGATTAGATTTGACATCATCAATGAGGGCGATCATAATAAAATTTACTAGTAATTTTCTAATTTAACTTGTACATATCATCATATCAATGGTAGCCCTACCCGTGCTTGGACTCATGCACCTTAAAACAATTTACTCGAAAATGCTCTTGTCACATTCCTCTAGAGTATCTAACATGCTTCTCAATGTTCTTTTCAATGTAAAAGTTGAAAACATTTTTTCTTGCTTTAGACGAATACACTAATAAATACAGAACGTAGATACATAAAACCTCTTCAAATTAATATTGGGTTATTAATAAACTCTCTAAGATAATATTTTTATCCGGTCCCGACTTCAGTCAGTGAAGAATATCAACAATTTCAATAAGCTAATATAATTTTAGAAGATCCCTATATAAATATATGGTCCCCCTAATATTATAAATTACTAATTCTTTAAAATTATAAAATATCTAAGACAATTTAGTGAAATATATTCTAGTGTTTTTTTTTTATTTTTGTTAAAATTTAAATCTAGTGAAGCTCATCTCTAACTATTCTTACATCATCCAAAAGTTCTGGTGTTTTCTCCTCAAACTACACCAAAAACTGTGAAAAGTTTTAGACGTAATAAGTGCTTCCTTATGTGTAACTGGTTCCAAAAGGTATTGTGCTTCCTTACGTGCACCTGGGTTTATTCCGAAAAAACTTAAGACCAAATCAATCTTGAAAATTACTATGAAATAGTCCTAGATGGCATTAACACGTGAATGGTATGCTTTAGTCATTGATGGTGCCGCGGTTTTAAATAAAACGGTGAATTTTGTCTTTGTTAAGTTAAGAAACAAAAGAAAAATAAGAGAAAATCAAGTAGGGTAAGCGAAAGGACGAAAAAAATAAAAACATTCAATTGAGGCTTTAGAATGACAAACTTACCTCAATCTTTCTCTGTCGGTGTCAGCAGCTTCAGAGGAGGAGGTGGTATGTCATCGTTGTCTTTCAGCGCCGGAGCACCACCCAATAAGGATCGCAAAATGCAATTTGTTGAACATCTTGTGTTTGTTCTCTGCAACCCTAATCTTCGTGAAAATGCTTTTCTAGAGCTTTTCAAGGTTTTTATTCTTCTCACTTTAGAGGTTTACTTTGACATTTTGGATTGAGTATCATTTTGTTATTCTGTTAAATAGAATTAAGATTTACCTAAATATGCTTATTGCCTTTGTTTTCCTTTTCCAGAAGAAGGAACTTTACCCGAATTTGGCCCCCTTGTTGTGGCACTCATTTAGTACTATCGTTGCACTCCTACATGTACTTTGAGTAGTGTTCCATTGTAATTCTAGAGTTTACCTCATCTCTCATATGCAAGTGAAGCTAAAGGACCACTCCACACGATAATTCTAGCGTTTCTTTTGCATGTTCATACACACATTTCTTCAATAATAACTGATTACCTATGCTTCACACTGCACCATTAAAAGCTAGGAATAAAAGAAAGAATTTGAGTGACTTTTTACAACAAAGTCATTAAAGAAATGACTATTAAAAGCTAGGAATAAAAGAAAGAATTTGAGTGACCTTTTACAACAAAGTCATTAAAGAAATGACTATTAAAAGCTAGGAATAAAAGAAAGAATTTGAGTGACCTTTTACAACAAAGTCATTGAAGAAACATCTTAATAACCTTTCAATTGGTGTTACGAAAATTCAGATGGTTAAAATTCAAAAATGTTTTGCTTAGTCCTAGTTCATTTTCCACATATTTTAGAGTCTTAGGATGATAAAAGAGGTTTGTGAAATTTCAGGCTGGGGAGGGAGTGGGAATTAGTCCTACACTGGCCCATAGGTTGAAGGTCACATCCCTTGTTGTAATTTATACTCATCTCATTGCAAGGTTGTTGTTTTTTTTATGACAAGGGAAACCCACAGTCACTACCCTTTGGGTGCGCACAGGGTAAAACCACCGCTCCTATGCAATAGCTTGCATACCAATATGAGAGGTAACCCACACTAGGCATGCCCGGTGCGACACTCAACCCAGAAGGCAAACCCCTTGCTTTCACTGGCAAGGGGTTTCGAACTTGAGACCTCCAATATGGAAGTCCCAAGCCCAAACCACTAGGCCACCCCGAAGGGTCATTGCAAGGTTGATTTTTCAATAATGGAAACTAGTCAATTTATGTCATTGCATTGTATATGTTTGGTTGCTGGGAAAAAATGGAATAAAATGATTTGGGGTAAAAGTTGGAATTAAATATACAGGGAATGTCCCAAAATAGAATCCCGATGTGCTTTTTTGTAGTTGGTGTATGTAAATGAAACAGATGGAGCCTACTTTTTGAGGAGATATTAACCCCGAAAGAAAATATAGCCACTAGGAGGAGAAACTATTATGTCATTTAAATTTAATCTCAAATTAGTTGTTTTTGTGCATTGGCCCAACATAGATGGGAAACAAAAACTACTATTAATAGGTGGTTGTATGTTTTATCAGAATCAATATGATCGGTTTAGTTAGAATAACTCTTTCTACGATGATGAAATTCTGGACTTCATCATTTCTTCCCTTCCCAATTTTATTTTCGATGAGACAAAACCCAAATATAAGATTGTTCTTCATGTAAAAGAAATTCAAATTTCAAAGAGTTACCTTCCCTCACTCACACACGTACAATACCTTTTTCTACAAGGGCAAATATTATAAAAAGATTGTGGAAGCACTAATCTGAACTGTCAAAATTAAAGTTGTGCAAATTTCTAACTATGTACAACATGGAATCTATTACATAGATAAGCTTGTGCCGAAAAAGCAAGCAAAAATTACATGTGCTTAAAAGTGACATTCTTAGGACAAGCACAAAATTTAATTGCAAGAAGAGTTTCAATAAAATACCAAAAAAATCACAGTTGAAAATTTTGTTTTAGGAATACCTTTTAATCATTTCATTCAACAATTGGAGAATATCACGTTAAAAACATTACTAGAGGAAAAAAGTTTTTCCTCTAAAAATTAACAAGCATACATAATGACTACTCAGACATCACTTAGCTTGCAGCAAAAGTCACCAACCAGTAAACAGGGGTGTATGCCTTGAGTCAGTTTGATGCGAAGTATACAAGCATAACTAGCTTTACATGAAAAAAGGTTCGACAAATATCAGTTAAAACCCCTTGTACACTAACGTTGAGGCTGTAAATTAGAAGCACTTACTAAAAGCCAATAGGCCTGCGAGACTCAACTCTTTGATTCCACATAATCACGTTTTCAAGTTATAATAGAAATCCAGAGGAACAGATATAGAGAATTAGTATAGCCAACCTAACTAATTGAGCTTGAGGCATAGTTGATTGATACATTGGTACTCTAAATCCAGAAAGGACAAGGAAAATAGAGTTTTCATAAGATCATTGGCCAGAACAAACTTAAATAGTAAAAAAGAAACTGACCACCCAGACATCATTCACATCGAAGCCACAATCCAAATATACAGCTCCCATTATAGACTCCACAATGTCTGCAAGAACCTCTGGTTCTTTTATCGTTCCTCCGTAGAACTCAATCTCCTCCTCCTGTTGCACTGTTTTCATGAACTCCTTCACTTACGTCAAATTCAAAGTCTCCTCTATTACAATTCCACATAGGAACTATTGTAATTAGTTTGACAATCTAGTGCCAATGAGATGCGCAATTACGCACTGTTACCAAAGGAAAATTAAGTGTCATATGCAATGGCTAACTGAAATCTTCACTATTTGAAACAAGTACGGCCTTAGATATTCAAAGACTCACAAAAGGAAACAAAATGGACATACATATTGGATAAGATGCAACTGCCGAATTAGACTAGCCAGACCAAAGAACTTTTTCGATTAATACATTTCGTAATTTTTGGGAACTTGCTTATATGAGCAATCCATACAGTAATTGCGAGGAGTTCTCCCAAGTTCATATTTTATGCTTTGCTTACTTCTATATAGCTAGTTACTCCCTAAAGTGGAGGAGTCTACTAAAATTCAGATGGTCAAACTATACTTTGAGCATTCATGTAGTTATATATACATTTTTAAAGACCTTAAAGTGTAAAAGGAATGGCATGTCTACCCTCCTCTTATGATTTCAAAAGGTAAAATTGTCATTTCCCTTCCTTCATGTAATTAATATTTGAAGAAAAAAATACACAAAAATTACCCTCCTAAACTTATCCAAAAAAACCTATTACATGCTTTAACTTTATGAGCATTCCTTTGCACCCTATTCTCGAGAGGTTATTTATGCTTTTTACCCATTTTTTGAACATTAACATACGAGGCAGAGGTTAATATCTGACCAGTGCCATCACTAGGTGGATTTGTCTTAATTTTTATTGGAATATTTACTTGTATACACTCTCTATTATATGCTTATATAGATACTTTGATAGTTACTCCCAACGCCCCCGAGATACTTGTCACTATCCGCTTCTCGATTGTGAAATATATGAACTTTGACCAACAATTTAAAAATATATCTTTTCACCACATTGATATAAGATGAATTGCAACTTATAGTATTGTATGTATATCTTATGAATATCTAAATTTCAATTTTAAAAAATTAAATTATTGCAATCCAATTTAGCTCCAAAGATTAGTCAAATTGACTCTCGAAAAGCCAAAAGCCACAACTATTTTGGGACGGAAGGAGAAAATACAACAAAACTTAAACTACACAACAATGTGAAGTAGATGCGTATAAGTTAAATACTAGTATGTACCTTTTCATCGAGGTTGGCAAATCACGGCTGAGGCACTTGTAGAGGCCGTGCTGGACAGCAACTCTAACAAGTTTTTTCGTATTTACATCGGCAGCGGAGAGGCCAGTTATCTTACCACAGTCAACGTCAGGGTAAGTCACGAAGAAATAACTGGAAATAGCTAAGTCGAGAGCGGTGTTGCCGATGAGAGTGAGTCACTGGTAATTAGAAGCTGAATTAGGATAGGAAGAGTGAGTAAGAGCTTCTTCTAGGAGCTTCCTGTTCTTAAATCAATACTTCAATAACTCTCCCATTCCCCTTAGTGGTATCGCCATGTTTGTAATTTCTTCCTTCAGTGGCAGTGACACAACTTATTTCCGTCGGTCACCACCGCACAATTCTCTGATGGAGTGCACGCGCATGGAGACTACTTTCCCGGGGAAAAAACTGACCTGTATCAGAAAAAAGTGCAACAACAAATTAACTCACAGCTGCACATTCTACATTGGAGACAGAACTGTCATTTGCACAAAAAAGGGAGAAACTTCATTGAGGCGGCTGATTATAAGACGTTGGTATAGGCAATCAAAATCCAGCTATACATATCAAACCATGTGATTGAATTTTGGCCGCACCCAACTTTTGTTTTTCTTCTACCTATGTGGTATTGTAAGAGAACAAACAAATTATGGAATAAGTAGTTTAAAACTGTAAAATGCTTGTTACTGTTTCTTCGTCTGAGTGGGTGATTTGAATGTTTGCTTCTTAGCTCCCACGCTGAGGAGCGCAGATGTTGACGACTTCTTTTCAGGGCCGGATGAGACAATCAGTGTGCCAAGCTTTTTTAAATAACGGCTTTTGTAGCTAAAGTCTAAAAAGCTTATGAGCAAACTGGTAGTTGATATAGGCAACTGGCAATGATTGATGAGGATCATATGTAATGTAAGGAGAAAGTACAGAGAGAAGCTTGTTCAATTGTAGTGCTATATATGTGTGCACCTTGAAAACAACAATTTGATATACTTTTTCGGCCGTCATGGATAGTAGTTTTTCAGCCAATATTTTCGAGACCGTTGCTGTTAGCGTACCACTGTGATGTGTGAGTCAAGCTCAAAATGGCACCTGTGAGAAAAACAACAACAAAAACAAGTCATGGTATATTCATATGTCATCAGCTACATTGTAATAACTGGCCATGAAATGAGAAAAATGGTTCTTGATGTTTCATTGTATTTATCCTCGTAAAATAATCACTGTTTCTGATATTTTACCCAAGTTTATTGAGGTCAAACAAAATGAAGTAGACAGAGGAGAAACCATGGGAAAAATGGTTAGTTTTGGGTGAGAAATAAAATCTATAAGTTTTGGTAGATACATATTTATAGTGTAGAAAACTGAACTAACTAGCAATCAGATCCCTTGATTCTGGCAGATTTGAGAATCAAGGGATGATTTTATTGATCTAATATCCTAACCTATTCAATAGCATATCAGATATGATTTTATAAGATCAATTTAAATCCTACAAAATCATATCTGATCACACATAGATATTTACAATTCAACACTCCCCCTCAAGTTGGCATGTAAATATCTGTCATGCCTAACTTGCTTACAAGAATTTCAAACTTTGGTTTAAACATGCCTTTTGTGAAAATATCCGCAATTTGCTGATTTGTTGTGTCGAAAGGCATGCACACGTTTCCTTCTTCAATCTTCTCTTTTATGAAGTGTCTGTCCACTTCAACATGCTTTGTTCTGTCATGTTGAACTGGATTGTGAGCAATACTTATGGCGGCTTTGTTGTCACATTACAACTTCATTGGTAACACAAACAACCTTTTTAGTTCTTCCATCATTTTCTTGAGCCAAATCATTTCACAGATCCCATGGGCCATAGATCGGTATTCAGCTTCAGCACTGCTACGGCTACAACATTCTGTTTTTTACTCCTCCAAGTCACGAGATTTCCCCAAATACAAGTACAATATCCTGATGTAGACCTTCTATCAATAGTAGAACCTGCCCAATCTGCATCTGTAAAGCTTTCAATGCCTCTATCTTGACCGTTTTTGAAAAACAATCCTTTCCCTGGTGAACTTTTCAGATATCTTAGAATCCTGTAGACCGCTTCTTGGTGCTCTTCCTTCGGAGAGTGTATAAATTGACTCACTAAGCTTACAACAAAAGTTATATCATGTCGAGTGTGTGATAAGTAGATCAGCTTCCCCACTAGTCTCTGATATTGACTTTGGTTAACTGAATTTCCTTCTTTGTTTCCAAATTTTATATTTGGATTAATAGGTGTTTCAGCTGGACGACAACCACTCATGCCTGTCTCTTTTAGAAGATCTAGTACATACTTTCTTTGTGACACCATAATGCCTTCTTTTGATCTCAAATTCCTAGGCCAACTGTGTCTTTAAATTCTTCATTTTGGACAAGTCATCTCCGGTAAGTATAATATCATCAACATACACTATTAGGATAGTTGTCTTTCCCTCAAGAGAGTGTCAAATGAACATAGTGTTATCTGCTTGCCCTTGAGTGTACCCTTGTTTTTTTACAAACTGAGTAAATCTCTCAAACCAAGCTCTTTGAGATTGTTTGTGCCCGTAGAAAGATTTCTTTAACTTGCACACTGTAGTTCCATACCTTTCTTCAAATCCCGGAGGAGGATCTATGTAGACTTCTTCTTTGAGTTTTCCATTCAAGAATGCATTCTTCACATCTAGTTGTTGAAGGGCCCAATCAAGATTGGCAGCAATGGTCAGAAGAACCCTGATTGAATTCAACTTGGCAACTAGAGAGAATGTCTCAAGAAAGTCAATTCCATAGGTCTGAGTGAACCCTTTTGCTACCAAACGTGCCTTATACCTCTCCAAGGACCCTTCTGATTTAAATTTGATGGTAAACACCCACTTGCAGCCCACTATTTTCTTTCCACGTGGTAGTTCCACCGTTTCCCAGGTTTCATTTCTCTTAAGAGCATTCATCTCCTCTAGAATTGCCTCTTTCCACTTGGGAACATTCAAAGCATCCTGCACATTTCTCAGTATCTCCATTCTAGATAATTGAGAAAGAAAAGCTATATAGGAAGGAGACAAGTTTCTATATGACACAAAATTTGACATGGGATGGTTTGTGACTTTTCTTACTCCTTTATGTTTGGCAATTGGTAGATCAAGGTCTAAAATAACAAGGGGCAAATCAGAATTAGGTTCTGGAGAATTACCTTGTATATCAGTAAGATCTTGCGGAGTGTACTTTTGGTTCTGATGAGCGTCCTTAGTCTCTTTTTCTTGATTTCGGTTTCTTCTCATGTAAACCTGCAATTCTTTTGTTTGTTCCATGTCCTTGTCATTAATTGTATCATGTAAAGGCTCTACTGTCTCAGTTTCCTTATTTTCATTATATAAGTTGGGATCTCTTACCTTATCAAGGTTGTTACTACCAAAAGTACATATTTATAGTGTAGAAAACTAAACTAACTAGTAATCAAATCCCTTGATTTTGGCAGATTTGAGAATTAAGGGATGATTTTATTGATCTAATATCCTAACCTATTCAATAGCATATCAAATATGATTTTATAACATCAATTTAAATCCTACAAAATCATATCTGATCACACTTAGATATTTACAAATCAACAAAATCAAATTCATGAAGAAAAACAAATTAAACAAGTAACTGATTGAACTAACCATCCTCAAACAGTTGAGCATGAGAAAAGAGGGTAGCCTCCAATTTTTGTGTCATTTCACTTGAAGCTTAGTGGATAGTGTTCCAGTTCTCGATGAAGAAACTTTTCGTTTTATCGTATAACGATAATAACATATACAGTGTTAGTCAACAAATCAAATCCAAGGAGGGTGGTGTGTACGCCGTAATAGTGCTTATCGGGCACTTTCTCATAGGAAATTGAATAGCAACACTGCCTATTACTCACTTTTTGGTCCCGGAACAATTATTATCATGGAATTTCAAATTTCACATGTAAATAGAAGACTCCATCACGTTGATTATTTTCTAATTTTTGGAAAAAAAAAGAGAGGAAAAAAACCGATGATGAGGAACAGTTCTTTGTAACTTTTTTTTTGGTGGAGTTTTGACCTCTGTATTATGTAGATATTGAAGTTGATTAAAATGGAAAAAGTAAGGGTGATTTGCAGATATTATCAATTTTAAAGTAGAATCATGACATTCTTTGAACTCACTGTAGATGACATCGAAGGAATGACCAAGATAGAAATTGTTTCATCTTCAATAGATGCAACATTGAGGCAGATGAGCTTCTTAAATTTCACTCATTTGGTCTGCGCGGTCAAATCAGCTCTCTTGCCTGTGTATGCCATGTCTGGTGCCGTTGATCTGTCTGATGGGAGAGATCCACCAATTCCTTTCTTTCAATGTATAAGCCACAAGTGTTTGTTCTCCTTTAACCTGCAAAATGGCACGACAAATGTCACACATATTTTCTTTATATAAGTAGTTGTATGCATCACAAATGTGGAAAAGTTAGCTCACACCAATTCATTAATGCAGTAGCTTGCACATATAGATGGTTAATTAATATTGTTCCAGTGCATCTTGTTGTCAACACACAGTTTATTGACAAGTAATCCCGGAGAAGAAAAAAAGGGAAAAAGCTGTAGAGCAGCCGGTGGGGGGGGGGGGGGGTGAAATCTGATAATCATACCATAGCCAGACTCAATTGAAACTCAATTCACACAGGTCCGACTCAAATTGAAGACTAAACACACAAATAAAACAACAAATCAATTGAAAAAAGGCAAAATAAGAAAGGCACATAGATTTTTCAGGTGTAACTCGCACAGACAAATAGATCCGACACTGAATTACCTCAAGTTCAGTTCAAAGAGATCATAGTTATAGCCGATGCAATAGCAAAATTGAAACACACAAAAGAAATCTAAATCAAACCAGCAGAAGGACTCAATTGAACACATAGGAAGCAAATTTAACAATGGAAGGAGATACATACCAAGCTGGAGAAATCAACCGCCAAATAAATCCCATTAAACCTAGGTAGAATGTTGTTTGAGAAAATTAAATGAAAGTTGTCAATTAAGTCTTACTTTAATTTTTGGTGACACTTTGACCAAGAAATGGTCAAATCCACTTAAAAAGGTAATTAAGTTAATTTGGGACCGAATCAACATTTTCAAAACTTTCTAATCTTTTATAATATTAAAAAAATACTACATTTTAAACTTTCTTTTTAAAAAGAAATATTAAAAGAAAATAGAATTTTCTCTCTTCTTCTTCTCTCCAACGTTCTTCTCTTCTTCTTCTTCCTTAGAAAATCCAATCATTCTCCCCCATTATCTTCCTTCTCATCTCCAGCCTTCAGTCTCTCTCTCTCTCTCTTTTTGAAGTGAAGGTCGTGTTCGACTTAAAATGGGTAAGTAATTTTCTTGAAAGATTTTACAATTTCGAACAACATACTCTTGATACTAAATTCTTTTCTTGGGTTAATGAACCAAAAATTGTTCTATAGATGTGAAAATTGAATAATGATATAATGGTACCTATTATTTTTGTTTTTGAAAGAAATCAACAAACCCAAAAAAACCCTAATTTTTAGGAAATGTATATGTGAAGAGTCATTTTTGTTGTTGTTCAGTGAAGAGTCATTTTTGTTGCTTTTGTTCTTCTTTTTGTGACCATTTTGTTCATATGATTGTA
>JAJOOR010028347.1:0-16398 GCA_036250505.1 Solanum acaule | reverse complement strand
TGACCCTTACAACTCACTAGTTCAAATGACTAGTTTCCGGACGTCACTGTCATTTCTCATCATTTCATCAAGTTCTCAACTCCAAACTCACATGTGAGGCTCTAGTTTCACTAGTTCGTTTTTAGGGTCGTTACAACATCTGCCCCACAATGTGTATCAGATCCTCACCCATAGGTACATCGACTTGGGGGCCTGATCGTGGTGCTGCCACATTCGCGTCATCTTGAATTAACCCAATGTCAAGGGTCCCAGTCGCATGCACCAATTTATCACAGTGCCAAATAGGCACTCCTATATCCCTGCAAAGCTGAAAGATCATACAGGGGATAGGGTAGGTGGTGGTGGTCTTGAAAGCCCTCTCATGTAATTATCCTACTAGCAGGCGAGGGAATTTTATATCCAAACCAGCAACCAGTGTAGCCACCATGACCGTTCTATCCCATGTGACTATATTATCGGCCATTGTTGGTGACAATATATTTCGGACCAATAGCCAAAAGAACTTTGCTACCAAAGTAAGGGTGGCCTTCCAAATACCCAACCGGGGCGCAGCAACCCATTCCGCTCTCTCTCCATCCAAAGCAAGATGCCGAGCTAGACATGATATAACCGCCTCCCTTTTATCCGCATTTCAGCTGAACGCTCCTGTCCGCACAATTTCCAACCGATAGTCAAATTCAGTGGTGGAGTTCGCCAATGTGTGGTGAGGGTTAGGGCCATAAAGGAACCGGCTGATGGTGGTGTGGGTTAAGTTCACTGAGACACCTCGGACCATGGTGGATGTGTGGGGATCTTGTACTGAGGGCTTGGTGTTCTTGTGAATTCGCCCTCGGAGAGTGGCAGCATAGGAAGCGTAAAAATCCTGCACAATCTCCTCGTTATAAGTATCCAGATCACGAGCCATCCACTCGCACTTGTGTCTTTGGAAAAGCTAGTGGATATCTGGCATAGTGTGGAGGCTCCCAGTGAGAACTCTGCGCTCCTCCATAATTGTACAGGCAATCTTGTCCTTAGCATTCATCATCTTGGCGTCACGGTAAATCTGCCACTGCCCCTCGACGCACCACCTGTTCGGCTCTCCATCTACTGGATTCGGTTGGTCATTTTGAGGGATGTGAATCCCATCAGAGCTAGATGCCTCATCAGACGAGGCAGTAGCTTCATGTGCACTTGAACCAGTGGCAGACCCGAACCCAGACCCGGTAGGAGAGTTGGACTTAGAACCGGACCCAAACCTAGTTGGTGACCCGATCAGTGTATCCTCCTCATCAGACTGGGAGGCAGTGACTACGTCAGGGAGCACCTTCTTAGACTGGTTCCGAGCGGCCCGGGCAAGTGTGGGTGAGTAATTCGGGTCTCGTTGCCTGTCGGTATCCTCATCGATAAGTCATAAGGTCAGCGCCATGGATTTTGACCGGCCCCTGTTGATGACAAGTTTCTTGTTTGGTATCATGGTACCTGCGGAGGAGATGTTAGTACCCAACACAGAAGAAAAAATTTTAATAATAATAAAAAATAATTACAGTAAGCTACAGTGGTAACCGACGGAGGGAACCGACGGTCCGTAGGTCAACCTACGGTCTGTGGACCTACTCCGTAAGTCAGAAGTAACCAGGGCATAGTCACAGATGGAAACGACAGAGATGTAGAATGGTCCGTGGGTCATTCCACGGACCAAAGTCCACCTCTGTCGTGTAAAACTTAGGAAAATTCCCAAGTGCCCCTACCACGGACCTGATCAACGGTTCGTTGATTGAACAACGGTTCGTGGACGGGATCTCGTAGGTGGGTCTGGGCCAATTTTATACATCAGTTCTTATCATGTAGACATACAAGAGGATCAACGACAAAACTAAGCAAGTCTAATCATGCATTTCAACACTCCACATGTTAGTTCGTCATTCTCAGGGGTCTAATAATTCAATTAAGCACGCCATCAATACAAGTTATGGAACCCTAAGTCGGAACTTACATTTAGACTCGTAGTTCTACTGGTTTTAAGTTAGAATTACCTACAATGACTGACCATTGTCCCAAGGGAGTCTAAATTTTATATTTAAAATGCATTTAGGGATGATTAGCAACCCAAGGTCAAGACCCACTCCCGACCTACACTATTCAAGCTATGAATCGTAATTCAAAGTGAGGGGACAAGTAGTTACCTTACTACAAATGAGGAGTGGTGTGATTGCGTGCCAAGACTTAGACTCCGATTGAATCTGACCCAACATTGTACCGTACCTAGACACCAGACTCTCTTGATGATGGGAATTTTCGTGAAAGATGGGAAGGGGGATTTTATTGGGATATCTAATGGTGGGTGGTGTAAGGGAGTGGATTTTTGGACTTTAGGGTGTGGGGGTTCGGATGAGGGTTTTTGAAAGAGTGGGAAATATCATAAACTTAGGGGGTTTTAAATAGAGGAAGTCTGGGTCAGGTCGGGCAGACTAGGGTTTCGACCTACGAGACCCCGCTTACGGTCTGTAGGTCGATCTATAGTCCGTAGGTAGAGATCGTAGATCACCTAAACACTTAAGAAAAATTTAGGGACTTACCTGGGGTCTACGGACGCCATTCACGGAAGTTTTTCTATTACCTCAACTCTCGCTTTATCTACCTCAATGTCCTTCTAAGAAATCTGATGACCTAGAACTATCCCTTCTTTCACCATAAAGTGGTACTTCTCCCAATTTAGCACCAGATTACAATCTTCACACCTTTTAAGTACCTCAGCCAAATGATTCAGACATTGATCAAAAGAGTCACCTACCACAGAGAAATCATCCATAAATAACTCAATAGTGTCCTCCACCATTTTAGGGAATATCGACATCATACAACGCTGGAAGGTCGCAAGAGCATTGCACAATCAAAAGGGCATCTGTTTGAAGGCGAAAGTCCCATAAGGGCAAGTGAAGGTGGTCTTCTCTTGGTCATCCGGAGCTATAGAAATTTGATTGTAGCCCAAATAAACATCAAAAAAACAATACCAACCCTTACCAGCAAGTCTATCCAACATTTGATCCATGAATGGCATAAGGAAATGGTCATTTTCTGTCCAAGCATTTAACTTCAGGTAATCCATGCAGACTCTCTATCCAGTCACGGTATGCATCGGAACAAGCTTTTTTCTCTTATTAGGAACCACAGTAATCCCACCCTTCTTGGGCACACATTGAACAGGACATACACAATTACTATCTGCAATGGGATAGATAACCCCAGCATCCAACCACTTGATGATTTCCTTTTTAACTACCTCTCTCATAGGCGAATTTATTTTTCTTTGGTGCTCAATACTAGGTTTGTGATCTGGCATGGGTTGGATTTTATGGGAATAAATACCGAGAGGAATCCCAATAATATCCACAATAGTCCATCCAATAGCTCGCTTGAACCTCTTTAACACAGTCACCAAGCACTCTACTTGTCTCGCATTTAAATCTACGAGGAGTGGTGTGATTGCGTGCCAAGACTTAGACTCCGACTGAATCTGACCCAACGTTGTACCGTACCCGGACACCGGACTCTCTTGATGATGGGAATTTTCGTGAAAGATAGGAAGGGGGATTTCTTTGGGATATCTGATGGAGGATGGTGTAAGGGAGTGAATTTTTGGACTTTAGGGTGTGGGGGTTCGGATGAGGGTTTTTGAAAGAGTGGGAAATGTCATAAACTTAGGGGGTTTTAAATAGAGGAAGTCTAGGTCAGGTTGGGTAGACTAGGGTTTCAACCTACGAGACCCCGCTTACGGTCTGTAGGTCGATCTACGGTCCGTAGGTAGAGACTATAGATCACCTGAACACTTAGAAAAATTTAGGGACTTACCTGGGGTCTACGGACGCCATTCACGGTCCGTAGAGTGAACGACGGACCATCGATGGGGTTCGTAGACCGCTGCACTAGACATTATTCTGCAGATTCTGCTTTTTGCCCCTGCACATGTAGCAACCATTAGCCCTTTCTTTTTACATTTGCTGGACACTTTTTAGACACGGACCCTATGCTATGTCAAGCCAACACTAAAACAACTGTCTAAATGAGTACAGAGAAGCAACTACTAAACGACCTATTGTTGGCTAGATTTTACATCTTGGGTTGCCTCCCAAGCAACGCCTAATTTATTATCACGGCACGACGTAGGCCTCTTGATTACTCAGACTTCATCAAGATGATAGGCCTCAACAACTTTTTTCACACTTTCTGCTTTTCCCAGATAGATCTTGATCTTTTGCCCGTTAGCCATGAACCTTGTTCCTTCACAGTTCTCAAGCTCAACCGCTCCATAGGGGAGCACTTTTGTGATAAAAAATGGCCCGGTCCATTTGGATTTGAGTTTGCCCGGAAACAAGCGCAACCTAGAGTTGAATAGAAGCACAAGATTACCCACAACAAATTCTCTCTTTTCAATTCTTTGATCATGATACCTTTTCATTTTCTCCTTGTACAAGGCTGAACTTTCATAAGCTTTTAGGCGTAACTCATCAAGCATATTAAAGTCATTTATTCGTTGATTAGATGCGGAGCCCCAATCCAAATTTAGCTTCTTCATCGCCCACAAAGCCTGATGCTCTAGTTTTACCAGTAAATGGCAAGACTTCCCATATACAAGTTGGTAAGGAAACATACATATGGGGGTCTTGTATGCAGTGCGATAGGCCCATAGAGCATCATCAAGCTTCCTTCACCAATCCATTCTATTAGCATTCACAGTCTTCGCCAAAATTTGTTTGATCTCTTTGTTGGACACCTCAACTTGCCCGCTAGTCTGTGGATGGTAAGGAGTGGCTACATTGTGCCGGACACCATACTTCTCAAGTAGCGCCTTGAATGACTTATCACAAAAGTGGGAACCTCCATCACTGATAATAGCCCTCGGTGTACCAAATCTAGAGAAGATATTCTTTTTCAAGAATGCGGTGACACTTTTACCTTCATTGTTGGGGAGCGCAACTGCTTCCACCCACTTTGATACATAATTAACCGCAACAAGAATATAATTAATCCCATGTGAACTCACAAATGGACCCATAAAATCAATGCCCCATACATCAAACAACTCTATCACCAATATAGGATTCATAGGAAGATCTTGCCTCTTTGAAATCCCTCCTTCTCTTTGGCAACAATCACAAGACTTGGCGAAATCATGAGCATCTTGGTGGATGGTAGGCTAGTAGTACCCACACTGCAAAATCTTATGCGCAGTCCGAACACCACTATGATGCCCACCAATAGGCGATGAATGGCATGCTTCAAGTACACTCAACATCTCAACCTCGGCCACGCAGCGACGAATAATCCCATCAGCACAACTACGATACAAGTAAGGCTCATCCCAAAAGAATTTCTTGACATCATGCATAAACTTTTTCCTTTGGGGAAAAGACAAGTCCTGGGGCACCAAATCGCTTGCCAAATAATTAGCAAAGTCTACTAACCAAGGAATCAGATCATGAGAAGCAGCCAATACATGTTCATCTAGAAAAGTATCATTAATTTCAGCCCTATCACCAAGCTTTAGCATAGCCTCTTCCTCTAATCTGGACAAGTGATCGGCAACTTATTTTCGGTCCCCTTTCTATCTTTTACCACAAAATCAAACTCTTGCAGCAACAATACCCATCTAATCAACCTCAGTTTTGCATCCTTCTTTGCTATCAAATACCTCAATATAGAATGGTCAGTATGCACTATGACCTTAGTACCAAGCCGGTAGGATCGAAATTTTTCGAATGCAAAAACCACCGCAAGAAGCTCTTTTTCAGTCACAGTATAATTCTTCTGGGCCACATTTAGACCTTTACTAGCATAGTAAATAGAATGGAGAATTTTCTCTCGCCTCTGTCCCAATACCACACCAAGCACTACTCCACTCGCATCACACATTACCTCAAACGGTTGTCCCCAATCCGGTGAAATAATGATAGGTGCAGTAACTAACTTCTCCTTCAATTCTCCAAATGCTCTTAGACAAGCATCATCAAAATAGAACTTACACTCCTTCTCGAGTAGTTTGCACAGAGGATGTGCAATTTTTGAGAAATCTTTGATGAACCTCCTATAAAAACCTGCATTCCCAAGAAAACTCCTAACACCTTTTACAAAGATAGGTGGAGGAAGTTTTTTTATTACCTCAACTTTCACTTTATCTACCTCAATGCCTGTCTAAGAAATCTAATGACCTACAACTATCCCTTATTTCACCAAAAAGTGGTACTTCTCCCAATTTAGCACCAGATTGCAATCTTCACACCTTTTAAGCACCTCAACCAAATGATTCAGACATCGATCAAAAGAGTCACCTACCACAGAGAAATCATCCATAAATACCTCAATAGTGTCCTCCACCATATCAGGGAATATCGATATCATACAACGCTGGAAGGTCGCTAGAGCATTGCACAACCCAAAGGGCATCCGTTTGAAGGCGAAAGTCCCATAAGGGCAAGTGAAGGTGGTCTTCTCTTGGTCATCCGGAGCTATAGAAATCTGATTATAGCCCGAATAAACATCAAAAAAACAATACCAACCCTTACCAGCAAGTCTATCCAACATCTGATCCATGAATGGCATAGGGAAATGGTCATTTTCTGTCCAAGCATTTAACTTTCGGTAGTCCATGCAGACTCTCTATCCAATCACGGTACGCATAGCTATTCTCTCCCATTTCCATTCCGGCATAGACAAGGGCTGTAGTAAACCAACTGGGACCTGATGTTCTACCTTTACTTGTTGACAAACCAAAAATTTAGAAATGAACTCCGCAATGTCTCTCTTCATACCATTCCACCAATAATTTTCTTTGATGGTTTTGTACATCTTTGTACCCCCAGGATGCATTGCATATGGTGAAGTATGTGCTTCATTTAGTATTTTTCTCTTCAATTTGTCATCATTAGGGATGCATAACCTGTTCTGATAAAATAAGACACCATCCTCTGTTAATGTAAAATCAAGTTTTCCCCCATTTTGAACTTCTCTGGTCAATTTACAAGTTTCTCATATAACTTTTGTGCTTCCTTCACCTGTTCAAGTAATATTGGTTTTACTTGCAAATTAGCAATAACTGAACCATTTGAATCAGGTGTAAAACAAACATTCATGGCTTTTAACTCAAGAAGCAAGGGTAAAGGACTCAAGGAAATGCTTACGAAGGATTTCGACTTAAGGCATCTGCAACCACATTGGCTTTACCTGGATGATAACCAATCGTACAGTCGTAATCCTTGGTGAGTTCAAGCCATCTACGTTGTCGAAGGTTTAGCTCCTTCTGAGTACCCAAGTACTTTAAGCTTTTGTGTTCAGTGAATATATGACATTTCTCTCCATACAAATAATGCCGCCATATTTTTAAAGCAAAAACTACAACAGAAAGTTCAAGATCATGATTAGGATAATTCAATTCATGCGGTTTTGATTTCCAAGAGGCATAAGAAATAACCTTCCCTTCTTGCATCAAAATGCATCCTAGACCATTGTGAGAAGCATCACTGTATACTACATACTCATTCCCTTCAATTGGTAGAGTAAGTATAGGTGCTTGAGTCAACAAGGATTTGAGAGTTTCAAAGCTCTCTTTGCATTTGTCATTCCAAATAAACTTTACTTCCTTCTGCAAGAGCTTAGTCAAAGGAGAGGCGATAATGAAAAAGCCTTTCACAAATCTTCTGCAGTATCCTGCTAAGCCTAAGAAACTTCTTACCTCGGTTGGACTTTTGGGAGGTCTCCATTCAACAACTGCTTGTATCTTACTAGGATCCACCTTCACGCCTTCGGCTGATACAACATGTCCCAGAAATGTCACTTCATCAAGACAAAATTCACACTTGGAAAGTTTAGCATAAAGTTCTTTCTCCTTCAAAATTTGCAAAATAATCCTGAGGTGTTTATCATGGTCTTCACTACTTCTGGAAAATATTAAAATATCATCTATAAAAACAACCACAAATTGATCAAGATAAGGCTTGAATACTCTATTCATTAGATCCATGAATACCGCAGGAGCATTTGTCAATCTGAATGGCATCACCAAAAATTCATAATGACCATACTATGTTCTAAAAGAAGTTTTAGGAACATCCTTCTCTCTAACACGCAGTTGCTAATATCCAGACCTTAAATCAATCTTTGAGAATACTTTAGCACCCTTCAGTTGGTCAAACAAATCATCGATCCTTGGTAGTGGATATCTATTCTTGATTGTTATTATGTTCAATTGTCTATAGTCAATACAAAGCATAAGAGTGCCATCTTTCTTATTTACGAATAAAACAGGGGCTCCCCAAGGAGAAACACTAGGTCGAATAAAACCTTTCTCAAGAAGTTCTTGCAATTGAGCTTTCAATTCTCTTAATTCTGTCGGAGCCATTCTATAAGGAGTGATAGAAATAGGGGTAGATCCAGGAATAAGCTCGATTGGAAATTCAACCTCTCTTTCCGAGGGCAATCCAGGAAGGTTTTCTGGGAAGACTTCTGGGAAATCACATACAGCAGGTATGTCCTTGATACAAGGACTCTCCAACTGTGTATCAACTATGTGAGCAATGTATGCCCCATAGCCTTGACGCATCAACTTTCTTGCCAAGGCCGTAGAAATAATACTAGATGTCAATGATCTTTCACCTTGTACAATGATGTGTGAAAATATCGGATCTTTAAAAGTCACATGCTTAGACTTACAATCTACCACCACATGATATTTATAAAGCCAATCCATCCCGATAATAACATCAAAATCCTTGAAGGGCATTTCAATCAAATCAGTAGGGAAGACTAGGTTTTGAATCACGAAGGGACAATCTTGGTAAACTCGATCACACACCACTTGATAGCCCAAAGGACTTTCAACCAACACATCATAATTAAGTCTCACCGATTTCACATTTTCAGGAAGAACAAGTAATGAACAAATATAGGAATGTGTAGAACCCGGATCAATCAATGTAAACACACATAAGCCAAATAAGTGAAATTTACCAACAACCACGTCTTGTCCATCTTGATCATCCCTCTGCCTCATAGCATAAGCACGTGCAATAGCCATTTGTCCACTAGCTTGATTAGCTCCACTTGTACCTGCTGCTTAGGTGTTTTTAGGTCTTGCACCTCTATTAGTTTGAGGAGGATTAATAGAAGGGTTATGAACTGAGCCTTCAGTTCTCATGGAAGGAGAATTATTAGGATTAGGACAATCATTCACTTTATGATCAAAGCTCCCCACAAATTGAAACATACACCAGAAGCTCTCCTGCAAGTACCATAATGATTCTTTCCACATTGCGGACAAGTGGGAACACGAGGCTTGCCTTGGCCATAATTTGTTGCGGTGGCCTACTATCACTACCAACCTTAGAATTATCAAACCTTCCCCTTTTGGATGGACCCCAAAAATCTGGTCTAGGCTTTCAGAATTTGTTTTCATTTCTACTAGCTTCTTCTTTATCAAGTCATTCCCGAGTAAAAGCAGCAGACACTAACTTACAAAAGTTCTCATGTTGTAGGATCGCCACATTCTTCCTAATGGAATCATTTATACGGTCTTCAAATTTCCTGCACTTGTCTTTTTCCTTTTTAATAATACCTCCAGCATAACGAGAGAGCCTTAGAAACTTCTGTTGGTACTCAGCAATAGACATGCCTCGTTGCCTTAAATTCAAAAACTCATTTCTCTTTGCATCAAAATAAGCAGGTGGGACATACTTCATATGAAATTCTCTAAGAAAATCATCCCAAGTAAGAACATGAGGTTTTACCTTGGCATTTGGAACACTTACCCACCAATCGTACGCATCCTTTTGTAATAGTGAAATAGCATACTTAAATTTGGCAACATCTGACCACTATAACTGCTCAAATACCCTTTCCATGCGCTCCAGCCATTGTTCAGCATCCGTGGAATCAACGGTGCCTTCAAACTCCACTCCACCCATTTTCCTCATTTTCTCAAAGTTAATCACGTTGGGATCATGCATCGCTTCAGCCATGTGGTGGAATAATTCAACCATTTGTTGAAAAGGAGGATTCATGGCTTGAGTACCATGGCTCATGTGAAGATGTGAACCAACTCTTACACCTTGATGGTTTCCCACTTCAGACCCACTAGTGTGGGGAACATATTGATTCGAGAAAGGTTCTCCAACCTCTTCTAGTGCATGAGGTTGGGGAATAGAGGTACCCGAACCTTCACGATCAGCTTCCATAGGTCAGTCAGAAGAAGAGGCCATAACTTAATTCCTTCAAAAGGGAAGATCACATTGCATTAGGGACATGTACATGATACATGTGCACTCTATATGATATAAAAATATTATAAACCATGTAAGTGAACAAATAATCCAATAGAACCTTTTTCGAAAGCGAACAAGTATACAAGTAATTCACAGCAAAAGTCCTAGAACCATGTACCTAGGCTGTGATACCAACACTTGAAGCGACCCTTCCAAAATAATATAAGCCAATAACTCACGAGAATTTTATGCATATATTGTCCTCACACTAGTAAAAAATGACATAAAAAGAATATTACCAACTTCCGAGTACCCAAACTAGGTCGTTCATGCTTCACACAATCATTCAAAATTAGTGATAAATTTAATATATTACAAGACTTGGGTTTACACACCCCAAAAAAACAAATATATAGACATACTTATATTACAACCCATGGTGACATGCTCAAATTAGTCCTCAAAATTTCATGTAAATATACAACACATAGATCACGTACAAGTCCCAAGGTTTATACAAAAATAGATGCCTATATGCAAATGTGATCTTCCTTAAGGCTCTCAAAAGTTCCATCTCTAATGGCCAACTTCATGCAACCAGTCGATCATTCCCTATGATAGAAACAACTATTGCTAAGCATATAGCTTAGTGGTGTAAACACTATAGGTTCAGAGCCATCCGATTCACCAAGTTAAATTTCTCAAGTCATGGGCAGCACCATTGAAACATAATAATTAAATCAAGTAAACAATATAATAAGAGTATCAAGTTCGATATTTACAGATCCAAATGTCTAGAACGCTCATAGCACCATTTTCCAAGAGATCCAATAACAAGGCACACCCAATAAGTACATCATGTCGTCACACCAAGCACAAGAAGGTATCAAGAAGGGCCGACGCCCTGTATCAAGAAGGGTCAAAGCCCAATAGTCAAGAGAACCAAGAACCATATTAAAATGGCTTTCTAGTTAGTACTTAAAATGGATAACTTCCATTTTTAAGACGGACTAAAAATCCAGAGTCAAGATGGCAAATGATCTGAATCAAGAGGCATGTCAATAGTGACAAAGTCACAACCACAAGAAGGACAAGGTCCCAACAAGAGTGCCAAGTGATCAAATAATCCGTACAAGTGGGCGAGTTACCCAAGCATATTTAACGTCTTAAAGGATACCAACACGACAATGCAAAAACCACGGTACCAAGATCAACTTTCAGATATACCAGTAGTTATAAGAGTGCAAGTACAAGTTTATACACAAACCTCAATGCTTTAGCAAAGAAACAGTCCAACACAAATTCGCGAGTTCAGACCGTAGACCACCAACGTTTCAAGGTCCTCAACTTGTTCACGAGTATATACAACCTTAAAAATATAATTAAATAACTTCTTTAATTCCTAGTATCTAAATAATGTCGAAGTAAAACATGATTATGATCATAAGTAAGCTTAGCCTGTAAAAATACGACTATGCTCCCAAAATAGTGATTCTGGCCAGCCTAGTACCTTATGTCGCAACTTAGATTTGGAAGGGAAAACGGCAAAACTAGACTTTATAACCTTCATGAAAGATGTAGGTACATCTCTTAAGGTTGCAAACAAACAAGAATCACTGCAAAATATAGTTTGTACAGAAAGATATATTCAAAATACTAACAGTTGTCCATACAGGATTTGTACTTCCGAACTCTGGACAAAACCTGTCTTATGTTGCGTCCCATATTTCGAATCCATAACAGTTAAATTAGAGTTTTACATAAACATAAGAGTTGTAGGTCTACAAATTAACTTTCCAGTTCATATTTATTCATTGTAAACGAAGTTCTATAACTCAAGTTATGCTTTAAATACTAAACACTACCCAGCTTCGAAACAGATTTTATCACTTACCAAACAGAAGTGTGTGTCTCGAATTCCAGCCAAAAGGGCCAAGTTTTTCTGTTGTGATTTTAAAGAACAACTTGTTAGATAATATTCTAAGGTTCAAATACTTCAGGTGAGACAAATTTGACTAGACGAGGTGTCAAAATATAGTCTCAAAAGTGATGTTTATCATAATGCACAGCTGTCTCCAAAAGGTGGCTGCCCAAATAGTTGTGTGCTGCCCAAAATGCATACATATACACCTATATATATATACTTGACCTCCTTTTAAAGTTATACCTAATTCTAATTAGAATATTACATAAACACTCCAATACAATCCCTTAAATTACGATCCCAATTTATGTTAAGCAAGTTAGCAATTATGACAAAACTTCAAGTTCCCAAAATGAGAATAAAACATATTGTAGTAATTAAGCAATGGTAAATCGACATGCGACTCTTGGTTAATATTTATGGGTGTTACATTTTTTATATTCCCTCAGGAAAAAAGATTAATGTATGTTCATGAAAAAAATTGGTTGACATTGTTAATGGTATTTAGAAGTGTCGGGCTAGGACTCTGGATTTAGAAGAACCTCGATGCTTTCTAGAGTGATCTTTCTTCCTACAAAAAGTTGTAAGAATCAGTGTGTATGTGTGTAATATTTCTTTTGTATGATCAGATTTTTGTTTTCAATTTTACCGTTTTAGTTGATTTATTCATATTGCAGTAAAAGTTGATGTCATAGTTGCTGTCTGGAAACTTTCTGTAGAAGTTCCTTGATATCCCTAAAAAATTATCACACTAAAGAATGAGTCCATTAACATTACTTAAAGCTAGATGGGACTGCTTGATTCTAAAGTAATGAAGCTTTTTCTTCTCTGGAATGTGTAGTATTAATTGCCATACTTTGAACAAACTTATTAACTTAGCAGTGGAAATAATTACTATACCTCAATTAGCCAATCTATTCGGATAGATCTCATTCTCTCGTTAATGTTAACATATTAATCTTGAACAATACTAGTAACAGTTATGGTGTTTCATGGCAGCATCACATATATCCCCTGTCAACATCTCCATAACCAGCAACAAGGGCAATATTTTCTGCAATCATAACATCAGTAGCCCTCATGAGACCATGGGGCAGCAAGTGGCGGCATCCACACAAGCTGTCAAACTTGCTCTTGGTAATAGAGTCATTAACATTAAAGTAGGGAAAAGCAAAGTACCATTAGCCTGCATTTGGTAAAGCCTCTTAACAGCAGTGGTAGTTTCCTCTGAAACACCAATAAGTCTCTCCTTCATCTTAGTGTATTTTATAGGATCAGTCTTTTAAACTCTCTTTAATAATAGTAAGAACAAGTTGAAACTCAGCACTACCCGTAGATGTCATCAATATGAGTGCCTCACTAGTTGAAAATCCTCTTGAGGTTCCTAGAATAGATGCAAGGCTTGTACAAACCATAGTTAGGAAATGGCAGAATATCAAATCCTAGTCTCTTGTAAACTATCACTGTCTCAACAGATTTTAAGAGGTTTTGGATGGTCAGATGCTAAAGATTTGGACAGACCGTGCACATAAGTTCCAGCATGGTTTCTTTTGGAAGTACAAGCTTTTAAACCTGTCCATTGACAGTGACTGTATCAGCTGATGGTCGACGTGCTATTGTGGAAGATACTCTCAAGGAATCAACTAGTTTAACTGATGTAGCCCATCCAGAGCAGAATGACTCATACAGTACTACCTATACAACTAGGTACGATATGTCCTGTGCAAACTCCGATTGGAAAATTGTGGAAGGAGGCGTTCTGAAATCACGATAATGGATGTATCTGTTGACGAAGTTTCATGTACAGTGTCTTTTTGTTTATTTTGCTTTACTGTCAAAGTTAGGTAAATGGTTAGTTTTGGCTAATTTTAATGTACCTTGTTTGGATCATAAAATTGAAAACCAACAAGACAAAATTTATTGTGCCTAATTTTTTATACTATTTTGAGTGCAGGACACCTTTCAGCATCCGAACATACAACACAATCGAGATACTATTCTTCAAACTGTAAAAAAATTGTATAGATATCGTCGCAGCAGACATCATGATCATTTCAAGAAATTTGCTACAAAAGAGGAAAGTTTGCAAAACATACCAACAAATGTCAATGAAGCTGAATGGAAATTCTTTGGTGGATTACTTTAGCTCTGATGATTTTCAGGTAGTTAAAATTATCAATATTAGGCCTTTTATATTATTTATTTTCTTATTTGACTTCTTACTATGCTTAAGTCAAAATATATCTCTAAACTCAAAATCAATGCAGAAAATGAGTGAAAGAAATAAAAGTAACAAGGCAAAACAAGAGGTGAATCATATTTGCGGCAGAAAATCTTTTCAGGCAGTGTCTTATGAAGCGGTGAGATATGTCTTTCTTTAGATAGATTATGATTACATTTTCTTGGATAACATAATTTTATTTGTTTTGCTAGAGGAACACACACACTGGAAAAGAGGCAAACTTTCAAAAACTTTGGGAAATAACTCACATGAAGCCAAATGGAGATTGGGTTACTAGTGCTTGTGCTGAAGTGAATGTAGATCAAAAAAAATCTTATCTTTGTTCACAGAATGAGTTTTTTTAAATGAATATTGAAAGCTAAATCTAGTATAATTTTTTTTGTAGGATAAAGTGAAAGATGTTGTTGCTGAAAAAATTCAAGAGATTGAAGAGGGGACTGATGTGGATCCTATTATCAATGCAGCATTTGTGCAAATTATGGGAGAAAAATCAAAGTACATTCTTGGTCAAGGATCCGGAATTAAGCCAGCAAGTAAGATATCCAGAAACGAAATTCAAGAGCAACTTCAAGCACAACAAAAGGAAGCAAAAGAAGAACGTCGTAAACGAGAGAGTGTAGAAAACAAACAAATGGAAGTGAAAAACCAACTTGAAGAAGAGCGAAAAAATTGAGAAGTAATGGAAGCTCGTTTAGTGCGTGACCAAAAATTGTTAAAAGAGAGTGTAATGGCACTCATGTCTCATTTGCAGAATTCCAAGGTATTTATTTATAGTGTACGTCGCTAAGCTAGTAAATTCTACATTACTAATTCTTTTCACTCTCATTGTACATCTTCGCCTCTTGCTCGTTCTATACTTCCTTATACGACATACTAAGTTATTTACTTGTACAATATGTAACAGAATGGCCTTCCTGATACAATTCTCAATATAATTACCAATTCAACTAGTTCAAATGAGATAAGTTCTGCAAGTCTAATGAATGACAACTGGGTAAGTAAAATTCCTAAATTTTTTTAGTAAAGTTCACTGCTAGGATTATTTAGTAGGTATTGGTGCAACTTTTATTTGAATGAGTATTTAACGCAACCTGCATATACAAGGGATCAGAGTGTGTGATGTCTTCTATTGAGTACATCTAATAGTCACTAGTATTATTATTATTACATATTGAACTAGTGATATTGTTGATGTTGCTAATTGATTACCAAAGATATGTTGTTAGTTTGTTGGACGATCAATTTGTTAGCTTTTTGTTTGAGGTGATTCTGGTGAAATGTATATGACACCTAGCTCTATCCATTATGCATTCATCTATCATTTTAATTACAACAAAAAAACACAATATGTAAGAAATGTGTTTTAGATACTTATTTTCTTCGAGCTTATGGTCTTTATATTGATGACAATTGCTGGAAGATTTTCATGGAAAGCAAACACAAGAATCAGATATGCAAAAAGAATTGGACAACTTGAAAGATAACTTGACTTTTGAGAGGCAAAATTTAGAAATGGCTGCATATGATTGTGATAAATTTAGATCTTTGTGCGATGAAAAAGATGCAGAGCTTAAGGTATTTGTTAAATGCGATTCAATTTAATTTATGAAGAAGACAAACATCTCATTTTATTACTCCATTCATTACAGGTTGCCCAAATGGAGAAGCGAAACTTAGACATGCAGCTTTCGAAGTTGAGTTCTCAAGGTTTGGAGAAAAATATTTCGAAAGAATTGGTTGAAGCAAATAATCAGGTAAAGCTATAAATTTATATTTGACCTTTGTTTCTTATCCAGATTAGTCAGCTACAAAACGCAAATATGTGACTTTCACTTGCAGGTCTTAGAAAAGATCCAAGAAGAGGTGAAAGCTCGTGCTATGTTGCGTACTGCAGAAGAAACAAAAAGGAAGCTTCTGAGTGAAAAATCATCACTTGAGAAAAAAATCATAGAACTGGAGAAAAGGAAATCAAGTGAGGTATGTTACCTAAATATCTCTTGTTT
>JAJOOR010028346.1:0-25018 GCA_036250505.1 Solanum acaule | reverse complement strand
ACACTTAAGTGTGCTTGAAGAGGTTGTATGGGCGGTCACTTCTTGTCTTACTCAAGTGTGTCTTAAGGTTATATTAGGTAGAGGTCCTATGGTAATGAAATGACATGTGTTCCTTTAAAGTTAAGCATGGGTTGTATATGAATATGTGTTGAGTTTGTATATGGTTGGCTATGGTTTTATATGTGAACATTGACTTGTATTATGTCTCTTATACTTGTGAAGTGAAGGTTTTATCAAAATGATATGAAAGCATACATTTCTTGTAAATGTCCGTTGTGCATATTTTTTTGCATGGTCTCCATACTTTGTACTTAATTGTGCTAACCCCCTTTCTTTCCCTTTTTGACTAAAGTGTAGGGATTTGGAGATGGTGACGTGTCATGGCTACTTGATAGGTTTCTAAGTGTTGAAGATGAAGACTTGGTGAGTCCTCATAGATTCGAGGACAATACCCTACATGTCCTTTTTTTATGTCATTCTAGTATTTACCTAAGTTTTGTATGGGCTTAATCCCAATGTTTTATTCAAAGTATTAGATGGTTTGAGACATAAGTGTATAAAGTCTAGAAGTCTTCTGCTTACTATTTTAATGAAATGTCTTCTTTGTAAAGAAAGTTTTTATTTCATTATGGTTTTTAGTTCTATGCAATGAATGAATGCTAAGAGGCTTGTATTAGACCTCCGAGAGGTCGAGTACACCGGTTACGACTTGGGGGTGCTCTCGGGTCGTGATAAACTTGGTATCAGAGCATAAGATTCTCGGTATGGTCTTAGGTTGTCTCATAACCACATCTAGTAGAGTCTTGTTCATAATGTGAAGTGCACCACATTATGAATATGAGGCTATTGGGTGCTAAGAAAGTTTCACTTCTTCATTCTTTTAGTCGTGCCATAGAGTTTCTCACTATAATGTCTTCCCTTGTTCCTTATGTGATGGTCCTTACAGTGTGACCTTTGAGATGTTGTTGTTGCAAGGGTTGAGAGAGAGGAATAGGTTGGTTGTGATGCCAACTATGGCTTTGTGACTTGATGAAGGTGGTGTGAAAGATTGCGATGATGACTCTAGATTGGATGAGTTGCTTTATGGTTTTGTGTGTTGTTGGTAGAATCCGACTTAGATATGTTGAGTTGAGGTATGTTGAAAGAGATAATGAAGTGTGGTGTTTTAAAGGGCATAGGTGTGATGAGTATGGAAGTTTAGTGTTGTGGTGATCCTACCAAAGGGTGGAAGGAGGTGTAATTGAAAGAGTTAGTATGAGTTCCTTCTAAGTGGGGGATGTTGTGTCTTTATGGTAAGGTTTTTTTTGAGATGTTTTCATTATAATAGGTTTAGTGAAGTGAAGAGTTGAGTGAGAATGGTTTTTGGTAAGATTGATGGTTTCTCCCTTGAGATTCTTATGGCATGTCCATGTTGACCTTAGTTGGGTTTACATGGCCTTATATTTCGGTTAAGGCTACTTCCCACAAGTAAGCTATGATGAACTATGGTTACTTCAAGGAAGTATCTCATATATGTTTAAGATGATCAATATGTGAATTGACCATGTTTAATGACTCATGTTTTCTAACTCTTTATCTCATATTTTAGCTTGGTCATTGCATTTCATAAAGGTATCTCTTTTAAGTATGTTTTCAAATTTTTTATGCATGGCTATCATACTTGGTACAAATTTTGTACTAACGCATACTCTTGCCTACATTTCCCCATATGTAGGGTCCGATAGTCAGGATTCCCAGTTTCGTGGCTAGAGTTCATTGAGGTGATTTTGAGCTTTTGCGAGTCCTCAAGATTCGAGGATCGGACATTTATTATTTTTAGTCTTTCCTTACTTTTAATTTTGGAACATGATGTACGGGCTTCACCTTGATTCATTCTTACATACTAGATGGCTTTGAGGCGATGTATAGATTTCTGTTATGCTCTATAAAACTTTGATATATTGATCTGTCTTTTAAATCTCTTTATTCTATTTCTTGTATGTGAAAGCTAATTGGCTTGTATGGGGCCTCTCGGGGTCTTGTACGCCATGTTACGCCTATGGGCTACCTTGGGTCGTAACAAACTTGGTAATCCGAGCACAAGGTTTAGAAAGGTACTAGGAAGTTTCATAAGTCACGTCAAGTAGAGTCTTGTTTATGAGTGTGAAGCACGCAACATTTATTAATGAAAGGCTACAAGATGTTAGGGGACTACACTTCTTTAATTACTCTAAAGTCGTGCGAAAGAGTTTTAACTCTGTAGGGTCTCTCTCCTAACATTATTCGATGGTTCCTATGGAGAATGTGGTCAGAAATCCAACGCTCTGTAGGATATGGTTATTCGAAAAGCTTTTGCTAGAAGAAATCCGAGAGAGAATGTGAAAAGAAGCTCTTCCTCAAGCTCCGGTCGACCCTTTGACCAAGCAAGTGACTAATGTGGAGTTTAGAGCTGCTTTTAAAGTATTGGATCAAGCCATGACGACCCAAGCCAATAGGGAGGTTGCGGTCCTCGTGAACCCAAATGTGGGTACGACAACATCTAGAGTGAGGGACTTCATTAGAATGAATCCTCTAGAGTTTTATGGTTCTAGGGTTGAGGAAGACCTCAAGAATTTATTTATGAGGTTTACAAGGTGTTGATGATTATGGGAGTGACGCCGGTGGAAAAGGTAGAACTAGCAGCATATCAACTTAAGGGTGTTGCTCAAATTTGGTTCAAACAATGGAAAGAAGGGAGACCGGAAGATACAGGTCCTCTCAATTGGGAAAAGCTCAAAGCTGTGTTCCTTGATAGGTACTTTACCCTTGAGATGAGGGAGGAAAAGGTTCTTGAATACATCAACCGTCATCAGGGAAGTATGAGTGTCAAGGAATATTCTTTGAAGTTCACACAATTGTCTCAATATGCCTCCACTATGATTGTCGATCCTAGGGCAAGGATGAGTAAGTTTGTTTTGGGTGTGTCCGAAATGGTGGTTAAGGAATGTCGTACCGCTACGCTTGTCAATGATATGGACATCTCTCGTCTCACAATTCATTCTCAACAAATCGAAGAGGAGAAACTTAAGGAAAAGTCTAGGGAGGCAAAAAGAGCTAAGCCTACTGATGGTAACTTCTCACAGTCAAGGTCCGATGGTCATGGCCGTTCTAAGTTTTGACAAAGGTTTTCTGGTCAAGGTTCCTCCAATTTCCCTTTTAAGTTCAACAAAGAGAGGGTGTCTAACCCTATGCCTCATGGAGGAAGTGGTAGTCGGTCCTTGTTGCCTACTTCTGCTAAGTATGGAAGGAAGCACGAGGGCAAGTGTCTAGTGGGTTCCAATGCTTGTTTTGGTTGGGGTAAGATGAACCACATGATAAGAGATTCTCCTTCAGTTGCTAAGAATGATGGAGATAATCGTCGAAGGGTGATTATTAACGTTTCGAAGACACTTCATCTAATACTAAGCGTCAACGATTGTTCGTTAGTAATATAACCCAACTAAGTGAGTTGGGGTCGAATCCCACAGGGAGTGGTACGTATTTGAGAATCAATAAAAAAACATGAATGTGTTCAACTCAATCAAAGGTAAAAACATTTACGAATAAAAGCATGGTTCAAGTTTGGGGTGACACAAGTGTCAAATAACAGTGGGATTTGGTTTCAACTATCAGCTATTACAACAAATAACACGAAAATAACAGGTATAGAAATGGGTTCTTGGGATGTGATTGGAATATGGGATAAGGTAGACAAATGGGTAATTCTAATTAATAGTGAATAGCTGTAAATTAGTGAATAAGCTAGACTTTAGTGGGGATAAACTTTCTCTAGAACAATTTACCCCGAAACAAATTAGTTTCTCTCGAATACCAATAAGCAGGAATTAAGAACATCCTTCGCTTTACTCCATTCACTCTGTCAAGCTGAGTGTGTGGAAAAGGGTTTAGGATTCACTCTCTCGAGCTGAACCCATGACAACCCAATACCCACAGAACATCAAATCAGTAATCTTGGTTTTAAAACCTCTCTCTCGAGCAAGCCAAAAACATGAAGGTAGAGTTGCATTTGCAAGTACAACCCTTTAGATTAAGCCACAATTACTGAATGAAATCACTTTTAAACAACATTTACACAATCAATTAACAATACCTAACAGCTAAATCAACCCATAATCACATAATCACACCCCAAGAATTGAGGTTTTACCTAGACATAATAAAAAGATAGAAACCGTTACCAAATTGTGTTTCCATCAATTGGGTAAGATTAATATTGTCTTTACAAAGGTATAAGATGAAGTATCTTCAACACCCACTTCCAATTTCTCAGAAATGGAAATAATCAAAGTTAAGGAAATATTGTCTCCAAATTCAGTTCTAGACCAATAATTCTAAAAAAAATTATGATATTGAATGATAGATACTAAACTCTATTCTAAACTAAGAATTTAAAAACATATTTATAGTTGCCAAAAATGTGCTACAAAGGACCATTCGGTGCAATAAGTCGGGATCGCCGATCCACTCTGCGGTCGATTCCATCGCCTTTTTTCTTTGGCCTTCAACATCTGATGAGTCCAAGATTTGGACTTATTTAGGGCTATATTTTGATAGAATTAGTGTCCTCAAATGAATATTTTGTCTCAATATTCGATGAAAAGACTTAATTTCAGGTATTTGGAGTTTGAGGCAATGCATGGACACTACTTGGCAAAAAGGAACAAGACAGCTAAAAAGAGCAAAGAAATGATGGCCTGAGGATCACCGAGCCTAGTTTGCGAGTCACCGATGGGCCTGGAGATCGCCTTTTATTCCAGTGTGCTTAGCCTTGAAGGAAAAGATCGAGTTGGCGATGAAATGGAGCAGTCGGTGTGTCGCCGAGCAATTCCACGTAGCAGTATCCTATCGCCCAAAGTAACAGAGTCAGAAGTGTTGAAGGCCAAAGAGAAAATGTGATAGACTTGACAGAAGGGCTGATCGCCGAGTGGATGGGCGATCCTGACTAACTGCGCCGAGTGGATCCTTCGCAGCACATTTTCTAAAATCTATAACTACTAGTTAGGTTTTATTCTTGAAAGGGTAGATTTGACGGATATTAGGCTTTTTTTTTTACATTTTCCAGTTTTTAGCCCTATGTTTTGGGGAGACATTGTTCTTAAAGGGTTTCAACTCCAAGAAATTGGGTGTAGGCCTTCAATATTCTTCAACCTTGGCTTGTTTGAAGACTTAATTCTCCATACTCATTGGATGGTAACACCTTTTGGTATCATCTATCTCTTTAGCATGTCTAGCTAAAACCCCAATTCTTGGGGTGTGATTACGTGAATATGGGTTAAATTTACTGTTTGGTATTGCTTATTGTTAGTCTATTTGTTGTTTATTTGTGATTTCGTTTAGTAATTTTGTTTGAATTTAGTGAAGTTGTAGTTGCAAATACGACTTCATCTTCACGTTTTTCGCTTGCTCGAGAGAGAGGTTAAAAAACCAAGAATACTAAATCGATGGCCGGTGGTATTGGGTCGACATGAGGTTCAGATCGAGAGAGTGAACCCTAGTCCCTCTCACACACATTCATCTTGAGAGAGTTAATGGGCTAAGGTGGAGGCTGTGCTTAAAGCGGCAACTCGGTGTTCGAGAGAAACTGAGTTGATTCGGGGTAAGTTGCTCGAGAGTGAACCCAAAACCACTTAACTGCTTTATTATTACTTTTAGAAATAATGATGTGTTAGTTGTGCAGGTTTAAATGCGATAAGTGTTTAGAAAATGCAGATTGGCGGGAAAAATGGTCGGTCAGTGCAATGCCGAAGAGGTCGGCATGCCCGACTTGACCCACCATTTGGCTCAACACAAATTTAACTTGGAGCCTGTAAAACTCGGCGAGCTTGAGAATCAATTCGGCGACAACGACCCAGACCGCCGTCTTGACCCCTAAGAAATTAAAGATCCTGTAAGAATCGGTGGGGTAAGTAACCTCTCGGAAAATCACCGAGCTGCTCGGCGAGTGTGACTAATGTCGCCGAATGAATGCGAACTAGACGGTTTATAAAGGCCAAAAGCCTTAGAATTTGAAATTCTTCACTTTCCCTCGCTTTTAAAATTCACAAAATCAAACCAAGATAATATTTTCCTTATTTTCGCATTTTACTAGTATTTTGGTTTGTTGATTTGTGCTTGGAGTTGGATTTCTTTGCCGCCTAGCTTTTCCATTGCGTTTTAATCAGCATAAAAGGTTAGTTTTCCAAACCTCTGAGTTTATTTTATTGAAGTTTGTACTCATTTGATATGATTGTATCTTAGTGATGTGTGCTGGGTCTCTCTAATAGAAGTAGAATGATTGATTGCCAATTTAATTTGAAAATATTGTCTGTACTGTTTTGATCATGAAAATTCCCGTCTTTTTATGCCTTGAAATGAATGAAACTTGATTGGGTGATGCTTGCATGTTGTTTAGATTGATTGAGTGAAGTCTGAGTAACACAATCATGTTTTAAATGATGAAAATTGCTCAAAGATAGAGCGGGTGACACCACTTTTAAGAGTAAATATCGTCAAATGGCCAATTTTGGAAAAACGGGAAAAATATGTGTATCCTGGGGTGATGGGTAGTATGGGTGTTGCTTGAATTCCATGAGTGCATGCTTTGATTTTATTTTAGGGGGTTGCGGGGTTGAATTTGAGAAGATGGTTGAAAATAGGCACGTTGGGTCGATTGGTGAGCTAGGTCGAGCTCGCCGAACGACTCGGCAGTTCACCTAATGTCTCCATCTCATCGATAATTTGGCACCTTGATTGATATTTGATACTGTACCTTTCGGCGAGAAGCCAGAGAGCGCCGAAAGCACTCGCCGACTCGCCAAAAGTATTCTTATCGCCTTTTCTCTGCACCTTTGAATCTCTGTTGCACTGTTACTTTCAGTGGATAATCACTTGTTTGTCGAAAATATTTGGCGATTCACCGATCAGGCTTTCCCATCACCGATATACCAAAATTTGCAAGCTAAACCCTTTGGCGAGCGCGATCTAGCTCACCAAAGAGGTTCGGTGAGTCTTTCTGTGATAAGATTTTCTGTGATTTTGTTTGATTTTCTCCTAATTCATCTCAATATTTTGCAGATATGGTGTGCACAAATATAAACGAGCCACCCTAGAAAAAAGCAAAGGTCATTACGATAAAGGAAGGAGGATCAAATCCTCCACAGAAACGAGAGCAAGATCTCCCACCGGGAGAGAAAGGCAAGAAAAAAAAACACATAGCTAAGAAAGGGATAGCTATTTAACCCCAAGTTTATTTTTCTGAACCAAAAGACGAGGATCTCTTCATTCCTCGAAGGAGTAGACATCAGGCTAAATCTCAGCCTACGCCTATCGGAGCTCCCTCAGTTGCTACCCTACCTACTATTGAATCAGTGTCAGCTCAGGCACCCTCAGTGACTCCTGCACTGCCTATTTATCCTCCACCTAGACTGCTAAACAGACTAAAAGGTGAAGGAGTCCAGACTATCATAGAGGAGACGCTGCTATCTATGGAGGGTCTGGAAGGCGAATATCCAGATGTTTTGGACACCCTCCGCTACCATGAGTTCAAGTAGTTCACACGGCCCCGAGGCCCTTACCTTCCTTCCTAGGTTAGGGAGTTTTACACATCTTATGGGGAGTTGGTTCCTAACAACAATAAGAAGGCAAGTGAGTTTTGACTGGTGAAGTCAGTCATGGTCAGAGGCAATGAGGTGGAGTGTCACAACGAGCATATTAATGCTGTATTAAGTAGACCGCTGCACTCTATACTTCCTTACGAGGGGTTGCCTATTGTTCCGTCCCTGGATGATTTGAAGGGTTGGTTAGCTCCGCTGATTTCTGACACCACCCAGAGGTGGATCGATGCAAGAGCTCCCATTGAGAAGAGGGACATGAACATCACCTCCAGGTTCTGATTTAGCTTCATCAGCAACACCATAATGCCATCCCAGAACGAGTCTATTATGCGTCATCCTAAGGTGGCTTACCTCGGTTCTATCATGGTCAAGAGGCGGATCGACCTAGGACTGTTGATTTCGTAGGAGATGGCCATGAGAGCCAAGCAGAGACTTAACTCTCTGCCATTCCCAATTTTGATCACTGAGTTATGCCGGCGTGCTGGAGTACCCCGGGATCCTGCGAATAATATAGAGGTCATCCCTCATCCTCCATAGACATCCGGTGTATTGAGGCAGAGTTCACACGAAAGGAGGTTGATAGGAGGAGATCAGCTCCAGCAGACACTACTCCTGAGGTTAATGTTGACTCGTTGCCAGCAGAGCCATCTGCATCTACTCTAGCCTCTGAGCCTTCACGTACATATGCACCTTCCTCTTCTTCATATGTACTAGGTGCTACTTCCTCCTCCTTCTAGCCAGGGAAGATTACTTAGGCGATGATGTTAAAGATAGGACTCTTGACCCAGTCAGCGAATGTGCGGGCTACCCGACTGGAGAGGTCTGTTTCGGAGATGATTGACAGGGCCATACTAGTAGCACTTACCCCCCTCCAGAGTTCTGTTGATTCCTTGACAGTGAGAGTCATTGCTTATGAGAGCAGATAAGGGGAGGCCTCTGAGGTGACGGCTTTAAAAGCCGAGGTTGCGAGTTTGAGGAAGGATGTAGACTATCTTAAGTCTATTGACTTCACTTCACTGCTAGAGGCTACTGATGACAGGGATGCTTTTGAGACCTCAGGGATTCCTCCGGCTACCACTGGAGATGTACAGAGGGGTGGCACAGCGGAGGAAGAGTCGGATGTAGAGACCGACGAGGAGCTGATAGTAGTGCATGAGAAGGAAATGCAGGAGAGCCGTGATGAGAGCATATTCAGAGATTTGCGAGATCTTGTGGGATCGATTGTGCAGCTAGTGATCCAATCATCACTGACTGAGATGTCCACATCAGCTCCTAGTGGATCTGGCCCTTCTATTCCTCCTGAGGTGAGTCCGGGTACTGAGATTCGAGACCAGACAGATGCTCCAGGAACTAATGCAGAGGGAGCGACTGCATAGACTCACCTTTCTTTACCTCCCTCTCTGTCTTACTTATTTTTATTTTTGGATACTTTTATTCGCATTTCAGGACAAATACCTTTATTTGTGGTGGGGTGAGGCCCACTTTACCTTTGTGCATATTTATTACGTTTTGACTATATTTTAGGCTGTGATCAATTATCCTTTTTATACACTACATTTTGTGGATGTTTGAGCTTATGGCTCCATGTTTTAAATTAAAGACTCATTCAAAAAAAAAATTCCACCTCTTGTGTGTTGAATGTAGTTGTTCTTTTGAAAAATTAGAGTCTCGGTTCTGATCAATACCAATGACTTGAAAAGTGCTCTTAATCGAATGAACATGAATGTACGGCTACAACGAGGTCAAATGAAGCTGCATAGACAATATGTGAACTCTTTGCATCTCATTATGACTAGCCGGTTATCGAATTGAGAATGACAACGAAAAGGAAAGGAAGTGTTGTTCACATCACATTTAATGAAGACTATAACTCTTGAACCTAAATGACCATACCTTTGCACTCAGCCCCGTTACAAGCCTTAAAAAGACCTTTGTGATCTTGAGTGAGCTGAAGCAAGTGTTGATTGGAAAATACGGGTAAACCTATAGGTGAAATCATGCATTGTATTCATCTTTGTGAGTGTGAGTGTTGCATTTGATTCTGAAGCTTTAAATTGCAAACCATTGTGTGTGAATATGGAATCATTCCTTGTGTGAGGGCATTTGAACACTTTGGTTGAGCTTGAACTTGCATTTAAAGCAAGTAGTGTGAGTATGAGATTCTTTGATGATGGTGAGTCACAACATGAATCTTTGAGTGCACAATTGACCTTTGCATAAGTAAATTGAGTCTTGTTTCATGCATTCGTGATTGAGTCTTGTGCAGCACTGTTCGAGACACCCTTTTTGAATAACTGAACTCGAGTTTGCTTGAGGACAAACAAAATTTTAAGTTAGGGGTGCTGATGAGTCCATAATTAGAACTCATTTAGGGCTATATTTTTATAGAATTAGTGTTCTCAAATGCATATTTTGTCTGAATATCTGATGAAAAGTGTTAATTTTAGGTATTTGGAGTTTGAGGCAAAGCATGGACACTACTTGGCAAAAAGGAACAAGGAGGCTGAAAAGAGCATAGAAATGAAGGCCTGAGGATCGTCGAGCCCAATTGGAGAGTCGCCGATGGGCCTGGAGATCGCCTTTTGTTCCAGTGTGCTGGGCCCTAAAGGAAAAGATCGAGTTGGCGATGAAATGGAGCAGTCGGGACGTCACCGAGAAATTCCGCGCAACAGTATCCTATCCCCAAAAGTAACAGAGTCATAAGTGCTGAAGGCCAAAGAGAAAAGGCAATAGACTTGACTAAAGGGCGGATCGCCGAGTGGATCCTTCATAACACATTTTCTAAAATCTATAAATGCCTTCACAGAAAGAATGATTCCATATTCACACACAATGGTTCACAATTTAAAGCTCCAAAATCAAATGTAACGCTCCTACTCACAAAGATGAACACAATGCATGACTTCACCCATAGGTTTGCCCTTATTCTCCAATTGACACTTATTTCAGCTCAATCAAGATTGAAAAGGCCTTTCCATGGCTTGTAACGGGGCTAAGTGCAAAGGTATAGTCATTTAGGCTCAATGGCTGTAATCCTCATGAAATGTGTTGTGAACAACACTTTATTTCCTTTTCTTCATCATTTTCGTTCGTGCTCACAAGTCATCCCATTATTTACTATCCATGGACTGTTGGAAACCCCATTTTCTTTGCACTTTCACAACTTTATTCCACAACTTTTTCATTCTTCTTCTTTTTAATTCTTTTCTTCTTTTTCTCTTTTTTTTTATATGGAGGGTTCCCACTTTTCTCAAAACCATGGGTCAAAGGGGACTTTCTTGCACTTCTTGATTTACCTTCTCTTTTCACCACACCCCCACGTAGGCTTTTGGCCTAAGTTGGTTATTCACACAAACCACAAATCATAAGGATTATGGGTAATGGATCAAGAAAGGTCACAATTTCATCAAGTTTCTTCCAAGAAAAGGTTAAGGCTCAAAGGGTGTTCAAATGGAGTTCACATACTCACAAGCTAGGCCACAAAAGAGGTATAATATCAAATTGTTTCACACTCTACAAAGTTGCCTAAGATCATATCAAGAGATTGCATCACTTAGTCAACCGGACCAACGGGGTAAATTTTAGGTGTCATCACACATGGTTCATGGTAGGCTCATCACACAAGGCATTGACACCAATGTCAAACAAGACTCCACACTTTCGCTAGTGTGCAATGTTCATCACAAGAGACTCCATTTGATACTTGGCTAGTCACAACGAGATGCAAAAAATTCACATATTGTCTATGCAACTTCATTTGGCCTCATCGTAGCCGCACATTCATTTTTGTTGGATTATGAGCACTATTCAAGTTATCGGTATTGATCAAGACCGATACTCCAATTTGCAAGAGAACAACAGGTGGCACAATTTTTTTTGAAAGGGTCAAAAATCATTTATAATTAAAAATAAGGAGCCAAAAGCTCAATCATCCACAAAAATAGTATAAAACACAATTATAGCTCAGAAAGCCATATATATACACAAAACATAATAAAAAATGGTCACAAAAGGTGGGCCTCACCCCCACCACAAATAAAATCATTTGTCCTCAACTGCAAGCAAAAATATCCAAAAGTCAAAAGGTAAGACAGAGAGGGAGGTAAAGAAGGGATCCTGTCTACTCAGTTGCTTTATTTGGCATCAGTGCCCGGTGTATCAATCTGGACTTGGGCATCAGTACCCAGAGTCACCTTAGAAGGACCTGCTCCATCTGCAGGTATAGAATCAACATCAACCTCCAGAGAAGTATCTGTCGGAGCCGCTCTTCAGAAATGGTCACCATAAGCTGTATAGAACTTCTGGACCAATGAAGGAATATAGGGGCCTCGGGGTCTAGTGAACTGCTCAAACCGGTGGAAGCGGAGGGTGTCCCTCACATCAGAGTATTTTCCCTCAAGGACCTTTGTAGATAATAACTTTCTCGTCCAAAATCGTTCACAATCCATCACCTTTCAACCTATTGAGATGCCTAGAAGGAGGGATGATTGGTGGCACTGGAGCCACAGGAGGTGCCGGAGCTGGCACTGAGTCTGCTGGTGTGGGAACTGGAGGGACTCTAGCTGAGTCAGTGTGAGATATAGCACGGATCTCATCCCATCGGGACTGCAAAGGCTGGTCATCTTCAAACTCAGATAAAGCAGCCTGGGATTCAGCAGTCACCCTGTCAGATATGGGCCTCTTGCCCTTGCCTTTGTCTCCTGGTGAAAGCTCTTGCCTTTCTCTTTTTAGAGGATTTGATCCCCCTTCATTGATTGTGATACCCCGTACTCTTTTACGGGGTGGCATGTCGATGTTTTTTCTAACCATGTCCGTAAAACATTAGGAAGAAGTTAAAAATCATTCAATCAAATGCATAGAAAAAATTGTAGCAGACAGACTCGCCGAACCGTTCGGCGAGTCATCGAATCACTTTGGCGAGCTAGATCGGGCTCGCCGAAAGGATTGGCTCAAAATTCTTAGAAAAATTTGGCATGTTGGCGATGGGAAGGCCTTTCGGCGAATCACTGACAGCCTTTGGCGAGCAAGAATTATCACGCCGAAAGCTACAGTGCAGAAATGGTTCAAGGTGTAGGCAAAGGGCGATCAAGAAGACTTTCGGTGAGTCGCTGAGTGCCTTCAGTGACCTCAAGCTTCTCACTGAAAGTTACAAAATCAAACTTCAAGTATAGCAAGAAATTAAAGGCGAGATGGAGAACTTCGGCGAACCATCGAGTTGTTCGGTGAGCTCGACCCAGCTCGCCAAATGACCCAATGTGCCTACTTTCAACCCAACTTCTCAAATTCAACCTTGCAACCCCTGAAAACAAAATCAAAGCATGCACTCATCAAATTAAAGCAAGACCCATTACACCCATTACCCCGAGATACTTAGACTTCTCTCGGTTTTGCCAAATTTGGCCATTTGACAACTTTTGCCCTTATGAATGACGTCACTCGCTCTATCATTGGGCAAATTACGTCATTTGGCACAAATAAGGGTTACTGAGATTTCACCTAACTAGTCCCAACAACATGCAAGAACAACCCCACAAGTTCTAACCAATTTTAAGGCACAAAAATTACGGGACTTCAACATTATAGGCATTACAGGCAAGAATATCGAATTAAAACAAGCACACACAACAACAATTAAGATAAGAGAGGCCTAGCACATATCACTAAGATAAGATCATTGCAAATGAGTACAAAATTGCTAAAAATAAACTCGGAGTTTGGAAAACCAACCTTATATGCCGATTAAAATGATATTGAAATGTTAGGCAGCAATGTAATCCACTCTGAACGCAATTCCAATGACTAAAACACTCTAAAAATGCAAGAAGTATAGAAACCAATATGCGGGTGTGAGTTTGGGAAGATTAAAAGTGAGGGAAAGTGAAAGAGTTTAAAAGTTTAAATCTTTTACCCTTTAAAATCCGTCCAGTTCTCGCCTATGCGACGACATTAGTCGTGCTCTCCGACTCACTTGATGACACGCCGAGTGGTCACTTACCTTGCCGAGTTGTACAAGACCTCTAGTTAATGTGAGGGTCCAAACGATGACTAGATCGCAACGCTGAACGGGTCGGCGATTTGCCAAGCTACTCATGGGCTCTTCGAGTTTTACAGACTCCAATTTAAAATTTTCTTGAGCCCAACGGTGGTCTAGGTCTGGCATGCCGACTTCTTTGGTGATGCGCCAACTAGACTCTTTGTTCGCCAAACTGCCTTTCTAACACTTTCGAGACTTCATCCTTCATAATCAACACACCATTATTTCTAAAAAAAAAGTAAAGCGATAAACACTTGGGTTGCCTCCCAAGAAGCGCCTTAGTTAACGTCGTGGAATGATGCAACTCCCCACTTAAGTTCCATTAGTGGGGTTTGCCTCATTTTTATAAGGCTACCCCTCTTTTGGCTCTGGGTAGAGAGAAGACAACAGCTGGTCCATTTGGGACCCCAGTAGCTGAATGAGCATATAGTGAGAGGTCGTCATATGGTTCAGCATCATGACATTCTCTCTTATCTCCTCCAACACTCTATCGTGTTCTTTGACTTTGTGTAGAATGAGTAAGAGGACCTCTTCAATTTGTCCGCCCTCTTGCTTCTTCATCTTTCGACGCTCGTGAGGGGGGATGTACCTGTCCTTCTTTTTGGACAATACCTCCAAGTCCGTGACCATTTGGGCCAAGACATCCAGTTGACCCAACAAAGCTGTCAAGTCTTGGTCCTTATATTTCTCCATCTTTTCCTTGTTGGTTTTGGCTACACAATCAAGGAGTTGGGCTGCAGTCTCAAAGGAATGTCTTATCAAGTAGCCTAAAGAGAGTTGGTCAGCTATTATTCTATTTTCGGGGCCAAGACCCCGGTAGAAACATTCCAGAAGTAGTTTAACTAGAATCTCATGAGTTGGGCATTGCTGCAATAGGATTTTAAACCTTTGCCATAACTCATAAATGGACTCACCCTCCGATTGTCTGAAATTTAGGATGTTATCCCTAAGAATCATCAATCTCAAATGAGGGTGATCCATTGGGTCACTGTTGCTACCAAATACGCTTTAATTTTATGCTCAAAACAGCAACACACAAACCAAAACTAAAAATTAAGTAAGTTTAACTATAACTAACAAGAACAAAATTCAACTTAACAAAAAATTCTCAAGTAACACCACTCCCCGGCAGTGGCGCCATTTTGATTAATAACGTTTCAAAGACACTTCATCCAATACTAAGCATCAATGATCGTTAGTCAGTAATATAACCCAACTAAGTGAGTTGGGGTCGAATCCCACAGGGGGTGGTATGTATTTGAGAATCAATAGAATAGCATGAATGTGTTCAAGTCAATCATAGGTAAAACATTTAAGAATACAAGAATGGTTCAAGTTTGGGGTGACACAAGTGTCAAATAACAGGGGGATTTGGTTTCAACTATCAGCTACAATAGCAAATAACACGAAAATAACAAGTATAGAGTCGAGCTCTTGGGATGCGATTGGATTATGGGATAAGGTAGAAAAATGGGTGATTGCAATTAATAGTGAATAGCTGTAAATTAGTGAATAAGCTAAAATTTAGTGGGGATAAACTTTCTCTCGAACAATTTACCCCGAATCAAATTGGTTTCTCTCGAACACCAATAAGCAATAATTAAGAACAACCTTCGCTTTAGTCCATTCATTCTCTCGAGCTAAATGTGTGCAAAAGTGTTTAGGATTCACTCTCTCGAGCTGAACCCATGATGACCCAATACCCACAGACCATTAAATCAGTAATCTTGGTTTTAAAACCTCTTTTGAGCAAGCCAAAAAGACGAAGGTAGAGTTGCATTTGCAACCATAACCCTTTAGATTAAGCCACAATTACTGAATGAAATCTCTTTTAAACAACATTTACACTATCAATTAACAATACCTAACAGCTAAATCAACCCATAATCACATAATAACACCCCAAGAATTGGGGTTTTAGCTAAACATCATAAAAAGATAGAAATCGTTACCAAATTGTGTATCCATCAATTGGGTATGATTAATATTGTCTTTACAAAGGTCTAAGATAAAGAATCTTCAACACCCAGTTCCAATTTCTCAGAAATGGAAATCTTCAAATCTTCAAAGCTAAGGAAATATTGTCTCCAAACTCAGTTCTAGACCAATAATTCTAAAATAACTCTGATATTGAATGATAGATACTAAACTCGATTCTAAACTAAGAATTTAAAACATATTTATAGTTGTAAAAAATGTGCTGCAAAGGACCATTCGACGCAATAAGTCGGGATCGCCGATCTACTCGGCGAACTGCCCTTTGGTCGATTCCATCGCTTTTTGCTTTGGCCTTCAGCATCTTCAAGTTCTCTAACTTTGGGCGATATATTACTCGATCACGGAACCATTCAACGACTCACCGACTGCTTCTTTCTAATGTCGACTTGATTTTCTCCTTCAGGGCTTGGCACACTAGAACATTAGGTGAGACCATGGCCATTCAGTGACTTACCTAATAGTTTAGGCGATCCTCAGGCCTTCTTTTCTTTGTTCTTTCAACTGCCTTGTTCCTTTTTCTCGTTAGTGTCCATGCTTTGTTCCTCAATCCAAATACATGAAAATCAAGGATTTACATAATTTATTGGCATAAAATATGCATTTGAGGACACTAAATCTATTAAAATAAAGCCCTAAATGAGTACAAATTGTGGACTCATCAAAGGGTTCAATCTAATTCTTCATTTGGTCCTAATTGTTTGGGTTCAAATGCTCCCAAGAAAAATAGATTTTATGTACTTTAGACTCGTGGTGAACAAGAGGGTTCTCCGGATGTGGTTATCGGTATGTTGAAAGTCTTTCAACTTGATGTTTGTGCTTTACTTGACCCGGTGCTACCTTGTCATTTGTGACGCCATATATGGCTATGAGGTTTGATATTCTTCCGGATGTGTTATTAAATCCCTTTTCTGTTTCTACTACTATTGGTGATTCTATTGTAGATAAGAGGGTCTATAGAAGGTGTTCCATCTCCTTTTCCTATAGAGTTACTCGTGTTGATCAGGTATAGCTTGATATGTTAGGTTTTGATGTTATCCTTGGTTTGGATTGGTTGCATTCATGTTATGCTTCTATTGATTGTAGAACTTGTGTAGTCAAGTTTCAGTTTCCAAATGAGCCTGTCCTAGAATGGAAATGGGAAATTCTATGTATAAGGGTCAATTTAATTCTTGTTTTAAAGGTATAAGGATGATTTCAAAGGGTTGCATTTACCATCTAGTTAGAGTGAGTGATATGAATTCTAAAACCCCTACTCTTGAGTCGGTCCTTATTGTGAAAAAGTTTTCAGAAGTGTTTCCTAAAGATTTACCCAGTATTCCTCACGAAAGGGAAATAGATTTTGGTATTGACCTTCTCCCAGATACACAACCTATCTCTTTTCCTCCTTACTGAATGGCTCTGGCAGAACTAAATGAGTTGAAAGAGTAGTTGAAAGATTTATTGGATAAGGTTTTCATCCGACCGAGTATCTCTTCATGGGGTGCTCAAGTTTTGTTTGTTAGAAAGAAAGATGGTTCTCTCCGTATGTGTATCGACTACCGACAATTGAATAAGGTAAGTATTAAGAATAAGTATTCTCTTCCAAGGATAGATGATTTGGTTGTACAACTACAAAGAGCGAGTTACTATTCAAAAATTGACATCCAATCGGGTTATCACCAATTGAGGGTGAAAGAAGATGACATTTTGAAGACAACTTTTCAAACTCTGTATGGTCATTATGAGTTTTTGGTAATGTCATTTGGTTTTACTAATGCTCCAGCGACATTTATGGATTTGATGTATATGGTGTTTAGACAATACCTTGACAAGTTTGTTATTGTATTCATTGATGATATCTTGATTTATTCGAGAAGTGAGGATGATCACATCAATCATTTGAGGATTGTGTTGTAATTCCTCAAGGACCAACAACTCATTGCGAAGTTTAGTAAATGCGAGTTTTGGTTAAGGTGTATATCCTTTCTTGGTCATATTGTTTCAAGTAAGGGTATTGAGGTAGATCCTAAGAAGACGGATGTGGTTAAGAGTTGGCCTAGACCTCTATCCCCTTTGTATATTAGAAGTTTCTTCTGTTTGGTTGGTTACTAAAGAAGGTTTGTTGAAGGGTTTTATTTGATTGCCTCTCCATTGACAACATTTACTCAAAAGCAGGCTTAACTCATATGGTACGAAGCATGTGAAAAGAGTTTTTAGGAATTGAAGGATAAACTTACTTTTGCTCCGGTGTTGGCCTTACCGGAAGGGACTGATGGTTTTGTTGTTTATTGTGATGCCACGAGAATTGGGCTAGGATGTGTACTTATGCAAAATGGGAAAGTTATTGCCTATTCTTCAAGGAAACTTAAGATTCATGAGAAGAATTATCCTACCCATGATCTCGAACCAGCGGCGGTTGTTTTTTCCTTAAAGATTTGGAGGCATTATTTCTATGTTGTTCATGTTTGGCGACTTCTAGCCTTGCATATGAAGTTATTGCTTTCTTTCTTTTTCAACACACTTTGACTTTTTCTTTCTTTGTAATCACACTTTGTTGTGTTGTTTCCTTTGTAATTGCACGTTATGGTTACAATTTCTTTGTAATCACACTATCATATGAACTATGTTTGATCTGATTTTCCAAGTGGAATACGTAGGGGCTTTACGGGTTCGGTCATATTCGATGTAAGCTTTTCATATTTCTTTATCAATGGAAACTGGGAAGAAAATGATATTTTATACAAGATCGAATACATGACTTTATTGAAGATGAAGTAGTGGGTAGAACTTTTGAGAGGATCTCAAAGAAATTATACTAAGCAATGTCACAAGTTGTGAGGATGTTAAAGAGTCCTTTAATATCTTAGAATGGGACATATTTTATGAAGAAGATCTTCAAAAGTTATACCAAGGTTGCATTTTAAGGGGTAATTAATTAGCAAATCATATGGAAGAAAGAGCAACGTGGCAGCAAGGCAAAGACCAGACAAATAAGTCGCTCAAACTAAGAAATTTTCTTTGAATGCAAGTTTGAACATGAATTATTTTTATTTACATGGGTACTTGTATAGAGATATTGAAAGATGAAGAGTTGAATTTCATATTCTAAGAAGTCAATAACCCCTTCCTAGACTAAACAATTTTTTTATGCAAGAGAGAGAGAAAATGATCCTTAATATATGGGGTTTAGATTATTCTAATCATTCATTTATTCCACCTAATTAAAATAGTCATTAATGTATGTAATATATGATCGTTTTGGTCCTAAACTATAACTCTGTTGAAAAATTAACAATTTCCTTCTTTCCTCACTCATCTCCCTACTTCCTTCGCCTCTCTGTCCTTGCTTCTTTACCAATTGGAACAAATCTGCCATGTGATAAAGATCAAAACATGATTGCAAGTGTGTTTAGAGTTTGAGGAAGAAAATCAAAGAGTTAGTTATTGTTTGGACTAAAAATAGAGGATGAAGGTTTTATAATTAGTAAATTCAAAATTAATGCTAAATTTTATGTTCTTGTTTTTCATTTTCTGTAGAATTTTCTTGACATACACACTTGTTCATCACCTTCATTGTAGTTGTTAGAAAGTGACGATGCAAAAGCTTGGTCCAGCATTATCTTTTGACACTCTGCCGTTGTCACGATTGCGGAGTCATCCCTGTCGCCAATGATGACGACACCATGTGTGTGGTGTAACTTCGATCCTAGTGAGTCGAGTGATTATCTATGAATGTTGGCCAGATTCTGGAGATTCGAGAATGAGATAAAAATGAAAATTCACAAAGAGTTAGCGTAATTGAGAGGAAAGGAGGAAACTGTTACTTTTTTAACAGAGTTAGAATTTTGAACTAAAATGATCACATATTACATACATCAAGGATTGTTTCAATTAACTGGTATATATGAAGGATTAAATATCCCAAACCACATACATTAAGAACCATTTGATCATTTTATTCAAGAGAGACGACATTATCTTTGAAACTCACAAGGGAATCACAACGATTCTCAATCTAATACTATATTTGCCACAAACTCTAACTCAAGTTTCTTCCAATTCTCCAATCCAAGAGAAATCTTAACAACATTTTATTTTGGTCTTGAGAGGACAAGAAATTCATAGGAGACAACATGTGACTTTGAATTTCACAAGATACAAATATTCAGTCGAAAATACAAGTTAGGGGAGTATTTGCCTATGCAATCACACTTCTCTACTCTATTTTTTTTTTATGATGGTCTTGCTTTCACATATTTTTCATATGTTTACAGGATAACCATCCTCCACAACGGTTGGGGATGGTTATAACAATATATCGTTCCTACGAAATAGTTGAAAGAAAATAGTGCCCAAAATACATTCAAGAAAGAACACAATAACAAGCAGTTTTCATTGAAATTGGAAGCCACATCTAGACATATCTTTAGAAATATCTAGAAAAAACAACATAAAGAAGGTGTCCTCATCGACAACTGAGAGGATACAAAACATGTTGGTACAAATAGTCAGAAGATAATTTTTTATTGAAGATGTCAATGGATACTAGACTTATTAGGCAATGCTCTGAATTTGTCTAAGCCTTTAAATTGTTTTATATCATATGTGCATGAACTAGGTATCCCTTATATATATATATTTATGGTGCTTATTTTAAGAGTCATATCTCAACTCATTTGGGACCAATGCAGTTAGGAGCATGATAAATATTTTGTCTGATAGAGAGGATTGACTTTGTGGTAAATTATATATTGTTTTGGTAACTCTCATTTATACTTTTGTGATGCTCCAAAATATTCTCTTTCATGCATAAAAAATAAGAATAAAACAAACCTTGTAGTTTCATGTGCGTTGTGTCGTATAATTATAGATCAAAATTCAAATGCATCACACTATTGATCTAGAACTTAGCCAGAATTTTTGACGGGGCAAAATCATAAGTAATGTTTTGTTTGGGAAGGGATTGTAGGCTTTCTTTGACCTGATTGTTCCTTTCAAAGTCTACCAAATGAAACTAATCCCTAGTATTTCCCACTTTGAGCCTAAGTGCTTACCTGAAGTATCCCTTTCTTGGCCCCAACCTTCTTCAGCGCATTGAAGACGTGCAAATAATAGGAGAATATTAAAATTTGAAGTTTCCAAAGGTAAATGATGCAAAGTCCTCAAAGTTAATGAATAAAAGATGACTTCTAAATAAAGGAAAAAATAAAAATTTAAAGAAATAACGAAAGACAAGAGTACCCCTACAAGGTCAATAAAAGATAAGAACGAAAATGCTCTTACAAAAAAAGGAGAAAACTTCAAAAGATTGAGTGATAAGAGGAAAACCTTTAACAAATAAGGAATAAAAAATAATTCAAAACAAAAGAAAGGGACGACAAAGAGGATTGGGCGCAAAATGCATATCAATTGTCAAAAGCACATATTCAATGTGATGCTCAATGAGGGATTAAGTAATTTTTATCCCAAAAGTATATCGTACCATCTCTAAGCCTCTGTTACAAGACAATAACAAGATCTACATGATCTCATTTCAAATGTTCTTACATTGGTGTAGACTTACATTAGAGCCAACATATAGTATCACAATTGCATGCGTTGAAAATTCTTCTAAGGGTGAGTGCAGTTTGCAAAATGTCTTTCAATTAAATACTTCATATATGTGTGAAATTGGACTTTGTTTTTAGATGATGCAAAGTAAATACGATGCAAATTCTTCAAAATTTTCGCACCCAAAATCTTGAATTGAAGTTCAAAGTTAAAACCAAAGTACATGCGTAATAAATCTCCAAAATTAAAGAATAAAAGCAATGAGTTGATTTTATAAATATATATATTGAAATGACCAGGGCCAAAATTTACCCGGGTACAATAACAAACAACCAATCTAGAAATAGAAAAAAAAGGAAAGAAGAGGACGCAAATCTCAAAAGCTTAATCTTCATCCAAACCTCATCAGTTGTCTTCAAAAATGGCCACCAAATCTTCAAATTACTTTTGAACAAATATTATTGAGCTTGAGTGCATCCTACTTAGACACTTAACCTCTCACAAGTGCCATGAAATCGACCTCCTTGAAGACTTCTTCAGCTAAAAGTGGGTTCTAGGAAGTTAAATACATGTGCCATCGATCTACTTCAAGACTCAGCCCAAGTAAAATTTACCCCTTGAATCTTCCCCTCCACATAGAATGAGTTTGGGAGAACTGATACCAATGTGAAAATATCCATCTCCAAGAGGTATTTATGACTCGAATAACTCATTCATCTTAACGCTTTCGGAAAAGAAAAATCAATCAACATGTAAAATCTTATAAATTTCGCATCAAAATCTTTGGTTTCTTTTCTGTTGCATGAACATATTATTCATCAATTTGTTCAACTGTGTATTAAATCCCTTGTTTTGCGTCTTCCTAATCCGTAAGTTTGGGATTTTTCTTTGTTCCATCACTAATGTTTTCTTTGCTTGCTGTGGTAATTCTTGAGTGCTTTTATATTGTTTGACATCTGTACCTACAAAATGAATAACATGATCAGCTAAAAATCCGTCAAGTTGTTTCCTTCCCTAAATGTGTGCACTACCTCCACCTCTACGTTCACCATCCATCATTTTATACATTGTATGTCAACTGAAACGACCAAGGGAACTTCCCACAGTCCATCCAACAACGTTTTAACAATCAATGAATCATTTTCCATGATTAATGGTAGTAAACCATTTTGTAACCATTATTTCAATCCAACTATAAATGCTTTCACTTCTGCCACAACAATACATATTTTTACATTTCTAGCTTCAACAAAGATTACGTTGCCTCATTCATTTCAAACACAAAGAGTTGTGGAACCAGGCCCAGGATTCCCTTTACCTGACCCATCAGTGTTGCATTTGAATCTACTCATGGGAGGATGCTCCCAATATAGAACTCTACTACAGATTAGTGGTGTATATTCTTCCAATATCTTGACTGTCAATGTCAATGAGTTAGGAAGATTTTTCAGCAATGGATATCTACCTTTGGCAAAGAGATACAAGTAATTGTTAATCTCCATAATCGTGGTGTGTGTAGACATAGTTCCTCCATTCCTAACAATGTTCCTTCTCTCCATATTTGCCAAATAATGAAGATAGGAACAACATGAAACATGGATTTCATCTTGCTTCCACAATAAGTTTCCCACCATAAATTTATCACTTGTCTGAGTTGAACCATTGTCCCTTGAATACGAGCTGCTTTTGTAAACTTTTTCCATTCTCTATAGGCTGTAGGGAAATGAATAAAAAGGTGATCACATGTCTCTTCTGATTGGTGTTTGATAACACTCAACTATATTTCATCCAATACTAAGTGTAGGCGATCACAACTAGTATAAACCCAAAGAAAAGTTGAGGTCGATCCCACATGGAGTAATATAGTAGATAATTCAATTACGAAGTGAGAGACATGTTCTAATCGATTGTAGGAATATAAATTATCGAAATCATTCAATTAAATCTAAGGGTTGACAACAAGTGTCAAATGGGGGAGGGGGGGGGGGGGTTAAGGTTTGTCAATTAACAACTAAGAGAAAAAGGGGAGTAATCAAGTAGTGAGGGATATTTGGGGATGCGATCGATTAATTGCCAATTTGTCTATACGGGTTATTACTAATTACCAAAAATCGTTTAATCTCAGTGAGTGGGCTAGGCTTTAAGTCCAATATCCATCTCTCGATCAACTATCACGATTCAAGTGAGTTCTCCCGAACCTCAACAAGCATCAAACTAAAATAGCCCAAAACCTTAATTTTTCTACTCTCTCAATCTAGATAGGAAGGATCGAATTAAGATTTACTCTCTTGAGTTGAACCCACAACAACCCAATTGCTACAAATATCAATTGATAATCTTAATTCTAAAACCTCTCTCTCGAGCAAGCATAGAATACTAGGCTAGTACTGCATTGGTAACTACAATTCATAAGTTAAAACTTAATTACCAATCGAACCCACTTCAAAACAACAAATCAATTAGTAATGACTATCACCCATAAGCTAATTACGACATTTAATCACATAATCACAACCCCAAGAATGGGGGTTTTAGCCACACGTTATAAGAAGTGAGAAATAATTACCAACTACGTTAGCCATGATCCGAGCAATTCAATCCATGTCTTTACTATGGTCCAAAATGCTTAATATCGAAAACCCACTCAAAAATCTACTAGAAAACTCCTAAAAAGTAAGAAAAATAATGTTTCAAACGAAAGCTCAAAGTTCAACAGTGTAGGATCACTTAGAATTTTCTCAGGATACTTCAAAATCTTTCAGAAAAACAATTTATACATTTTCATATTTTAGCCTGCAGGGTCTCTCGACAGAGTTAGTCGAGCATCGCCCACTCAGTCAGCGATGCGCCAATTGCTCCGCTCCATCACCGGTTTGCCTTAACTCTTCATCCTTCAGACTCTGTAACTTTAGGCAATTTGGAACATTAGGCGAGCTGAAGTGCCACTCCGAGTCGCCAAGTGGGTTTGGCGATTCTCATCTTTCAATATCTTCAGCCTATTAAATCTTTTTCGCTCCTTTTTGCTCGATTATGTCCTTGCCTTACTCTTTTACCTTTTTATCTCCAAACTAACATTTAAACATCAGTTTGGAGCACACAATAGGAATCTAGGACACTAAATCTTTGAATAACAATCCCTAAATGAATCGAAATCCCACACTCATCAACACCCCCAACTTAAACTTTTGCCTATCCTCAAGTAAAGCACAAGATCAATCAGTTCAATAAGGATGTCTACAAATAGTGCTACTCAAGATTCAACTTGAATGCACATAAGAGGTTCAAACTACACATACAATGTTAAATTGTGCACTCTAAGTTTCAAACTGTGACTAACCAACGTCAAATAGAACTGAAGCTCACAATTCTTGCTTCAAATGCAAGTTGAAGCTCAATAAAAGCATTCAAATTGCCCTCACACCAAGAATGATTCCATGATCACACAAGACATTTCAACAATTTAGAATATCGGAATAAAAAACATCTCTCACACTCACAAAGATAAACATATGCATGACTCTACCCATAGTGCCCTTATTTTCCAATCAACATTATTTTCAGCTCAATTAAGATGACAAAGGTCTTTCAAGGCTTGTAACGGAGCTGAGTGTAAAAGTATGATCATTTTGGTTTAGTGACTTCTACCTTCATGAAGCATGGCGTGCATTTTACTTTTTTTTTCTCCTTCTCTTTCACACTATATCATGTTGACAATTTACCCTATTTTCATTTAAGCAAGACTCATTTGATACCCCATTTCTTTTGCTCTTTTCGCAAGCTTTATTTCACAAATCTTTTCTTTTTCAATCTCTTTCACATATTTCTTTGCTTTTTCTTTTTTTTTTAA
>JAJOOR010028345.1:0-20627 GCA_036250505.1 Solanum acaule | reverse complement strand
TTATGACTACTAAAATCGGAAGTAAACAAGTAGAGAAGGTTTCTTGGGAGTGTGATAAATTGAATGCTAATTTCGCGCAATAAGTGATTACTAGTTACTCAAAGATGTTGAATCTCGGTGGGTAGGCTAGGTTTTGGGTGCAATAGACATTTCTCAATCAACTATTGTGAATCAATTGAGTTCTTTCGAACCTCAACAGGCACAACACAATATAACAACCCATTACCTTAATCAATCCACTTTTTCAAGCTAGATTTGTAAGATTGCATTCAAACCCACTTTCTCAATCTAGATCCGTAACAACATAATCAATAAAATCATCAATTAATAATTCGACTCTAACACTTCTTTCTCAAGCAAGCATAGAGTGTTAAACTAGAACTGCATTGCAACTACAATTCATCAATTAAAACACGAACAACTAATTGAACCCACTTCAAATCAACAATAAAATCAGTAACTAATAACACCCATTAGCTAATCAAGGCATTCAACTACATAATCACACCCCCAAGAATGAGGGTTTTAGCCTAACTTAGTAAAGAACAAGAAATTGTTAGCAACGAAGTTTTCTATCAGACTGGGCAACGATCCACAAGTCTCTAAATGCTCAAATTAGAGTTAAAAATCTCATAATCTCTAAATCCTTGCTCAAAAATGTAAAAACAAAGTTCTAGAATGTAAAAGATTAAAAACCCAGTAGTGAACAATGTGAGAACTTCTTCTCTTCTTTTGAAAATTGCATTTATACGTTCCCGAAATTTCAGCACGGAGTCCACTCGGTGAAGTAAGTCATGCTTCACCGACGCAGTCGACGATGCGCCGAGTGCTTCTCTGCTCGCCTTTTTGGCGTGTCTTTTTCAGCAAATCATTCTGTAACTTTCGGTGAGGTGAGTCAAGTTCGCCGAACTGGTCGGTGATACGTCGAATGCTCCTGTTCTCGCCTTCTTGGTGTTGCTTTTTACCAACTCACCAAACCACTAGTCTTCTCTCCAAGTTGGTCTTGTCCATAGGCTGGCATGCTGGAACTTTGGGTGAGCTCGCCGAGTGGCTTTGGAAAGTACCAACTTTGTTTTCTTTCAACTTTTTCAGCTTTTTTTTGCTCCTATTTGCCTTGTAATGTCCTTGCCTTACTCTTTTTCCTCCAATGCCGCATATTAGCATTTTAACATCAGTTATGAGCATAAAATAGGCATTGAGGACATTAATTCCTTAAATATTAAGCCCTAAATGTGTCGAAATCCCCAACTCATCAGTCATAATCCGCGTTCCCCAGAAAAAGTCATAGATAAATACTTTGAAAATAGATTTCCCAATGGTAAATTCCCATCCACAAGAGACATGTCAAATCAACTCCACATAGAATTGGGTTGTAAGGTAAGTTATTGGAAGATTTATAAGGGCATGGAACATGCAAAGTCTTCTGTTACCAGAACACATGACCACGGGTATGCAGCGCTTAATGCGTACCGTTATGCTTAAATTTGCAAATCCATGAAGTAAGATGGCATTGTATCTTGATGAAAATGGAGGTTCAAGTACTTCTTTGTATCATATGCCGCTTGGATGATTGGTTTTCAACAAATGAGAAAAGTAATAGCCATTGATGGGACATTCCTGAGGAGCAAGTATGAAGGAGTTTTGTTATCGGTGGTGGCAAAAGATGTTGAGAATCATATATTCAGTGGATTTTTGTGTTGTGGACAAGGAATGTGATGCCTTATATAAATATTGTTTTGAACATATGAGAAGCTATGTAGATGATACTGATGAGTTGTGAATTATTTATGATAGGCATCCCAGTATTCAAAATATGATTTTGACTATCTACCCCGCATCTCATTATGGTTGTTGCATGAGACATGCCTTGGGGAAAATATTTGAAATAACTTTCACAATTCAAAAGTAGTATCTCATTTTTATAAAGCAGCAAAGGCGTACGATAGATGTGAGTTCAATGAACATTTCAATCAAATAAGAGATATGGTACCAAAGGCAGTTGAAACTCTTGAACGTATTGGATTCCACACATGGAGCAGCGCATTTTTCCTGGGAAATAGGTACATTATTGTCTATACTATCTTGTTTGAGTTTATTATAATTTTATGATTGATTTTATTTGTTGTTGTTTAAATATAACATTATGACGTCAAACATCGCAGAGTTGGTGAATGCTATGTTTGATGCTTAAAGCGAATTTCCCATTGTTGCTCTATTTGATGAAATAAAAAGGAGATTTGCACTTTTATTTCACCAGAGGCGTATGGAGTTGGTGAACTCTTCAAATAGATTTGTTCCCTCAATTGAAAAAGACATATCAATGTATGTCAACTCAGGCAACAAGTTGTTGGCTCATCAAATTACAAACTACAAGTTCAGTGTCACTAGTCATGGTATTGTTGCTACGGTGGATCTACAAAGAAGAACTTGTACTTGTAGAATTTTTTACTTTGACAAAATTTCTTGTCCACATGCCATGTCAGCGCTTCGATCCCAATATGATGCGGATTTTGGAAATCAGATTTATGAGTACTCATCTACATATTATTCAGTGGAAAATTACTTAATTGCATATTGTGAGGAAATTCACCCAGTGCCACCAGAAGATTCTTGGAATGTCCATTTGGATATCTTAGAGAGAGAAATACCTCCTCCATATGTTGATACAAGAAAATCTGGAAGAAGGAGATATAAGAGACGACGTGGAGTTGGTGAATCATTTCCAACAAGAAAAAACAAGTGTTCCATATGTAAGGACTTTGAACAAAAAAAATTGCATGCCCAAATCGAAATGATTTATAAGTATTGTTGAATTTTAATGTATGTTCTATTTTATTTGAGGATGATGTTAATTTGAATCAACTTATGTTATTTATATAAAATGTGTGATTTATTTTGAACTGATGCATCTTTAAAACATAATTGTGCATCTGTTACAACATATACCAATTATGTGTTACTACTTACAACAGAATATTGCATTTGTTCCAACAAATGTTAGTTGTGTGTTAGTTCCTACAACATAATTATGCATCTTTTCTAACATAGATCTTGCAACAGAATATTACATATGTTCCAACATATGTCAATTATGTGTTACAACTACAATATAATAACACATATGTTCCAACAAAGTAGGCAAATATTGTAACATATGTACTTTCTGTAGATATTTTCACTAATTAATAATTATATGTTAAGTGAACAATCAATCACATACTGTCATTGGAACAACTTTCAATAAAAAGCTATCAATAAGGGAACATAATTACAACTCTTCATATTCTACCCCGTTTTAAAAAAAAAAAATCTTTTGCTTCTGAAAGGTCAAAAGTTGCAACTTCTTCTTTAGAAGTTGCAACTCTTCTTCAGAAGTTGCAAATTTTCACATTCCTTATAAGAGAAAAGATAAGACTTTTGCTGGGAAGAAAGAGGAAATTTTCAAAATGACTAGGAGGATTAAAAAATGAAAATTTTCAAACTACATTGAATCCCTTCTGAGGTGTCTACTTATTGATATCGTTGAAAGGATTGCTTCCGACTCCTTCAAAGGTTTAATGGATGTTAAATTAAGGTATGTATGTATATAAATCAATTTTCATCTCTCTTCAAATTTTATTTCCTAACAGTTTGATTTGATTTCTTTGTTCCAGGGTCCTTAATCCAATCGGTAATTAACCTTTTGTTTATCAAAAGGTAACATTGGTCAACTTTCCTAATTTTAGATGGCCGGTGAACCGTCGGTTAGTAGTTCAAAAATTTATTTATTTCCTGGATATTTGCAGAGCATCGGGGAATTTAGAAGCCTTATACTAAAAAGGAGTGGTAATTTTTAATATTTTTCGTATGTATTCACGTTTTTATAAATGTTTTCTACCTTTTAAATGTGTTTATTTCTTCTGTAGTTTGAGTTTTGCAACAATAACGATTCAAATTCATTGGGAATTATTAATCAAGCAGCAGACGGAGGCCACATTGGTGCATCCTATAAGAGAAAGCTTAATGTTCATTGCCAACATGAAACAAACAGAGCCACAAAAAACCAGGACATGTCGACATAAGTTACGAAAAGTTTTAGGTAGAATGTGGGTGCTAGAACCTCATGTGTTGGGAGAAATACCCATTTGATGCACTGTTCATCAACATTAGCAAAACCTTCGCAAGAAAGGTTGGTCCAAGGGAAGTGACGATGAAGATGATATTTGTTGTGAATTATGTAGTTAAATTTTTGCCTCATACTCGTGTTGTTGGACAATGAACCTATTCCATCAGTTATGTCTCTTATTTTGTAGTTAAATTTTGTAGAACTGCGTGACATATTAATTTAATCTATGTATATCTATATCCCTATATTTTCTTATTTTTTCCTATTTAATCAGGTCTGTTATTATTCCCTATTATATAGGTGTTTGGCATTTGTGGCAACATATGTATATTATGTTGGCATCTGTGGCAACACATGTGGTATCTGTGGTAACATATGTATATTCTGGTCAATTTTGTGTTGAAATTGCCATAGATTTTGTCATATGTACATATCGATAACCTCACATACATTTTTGTTATTAATTCAATTAAATTGTGACCTAATACAACATGTAACACTAATATATAATCCTATCACATGTCTAAATATAAAATTATGGTCTAATACAACAACCTTCATCAAATTTATCAATTATTTTTACAAATATTGTTATACCACTAGTTCATCATCCAATGACTAAGTAATTCCATATGATAGTTATATAGCACTATAGGAAATCGTTGTACAATGTGTTATATAATATTTTTTATTGCTACATTATGGTTCAATTTAATAAAATATGATCCAATTTAATTTTTTAATAGCTAAATTGCTTAATTTATCGATTTACACATCCATCAAATTGGCATATGTGGCAACATATGTACATTCTGTTGGATAATCTTATCAATTTTATGTTGAAATTGTCACAAATTTGTCATGTGTTGCAACATATCGATATCCTCACATATGGTTTTTGTTATTAATTCCATTAAATTCTGACATAATACAACATGTAACACTAATATATAGATCTATAACATGTCTAAATACAGAATCATATAAATATATATATATATATATATATATATAAAAAGAGAACCTTAGGCCCGCCTACGTGGCACCACCACAAACTAGAATTCTCTGTTAATATATTTATTTCCAAAACTGCCTTCCCCTTTCATGAAAAGTTGCGACTTTTATGAAGAGTTGCGACTTTAATGAAGAGTTGCGACTTTTATGAAAAGTTGTGACTTTTATGAGAAGTTGTGTCTTTTATGAAAAGTTGCGACTTTGATGAAGAGTTGCGACTTTTATGAAATGTTGTGACCTTTCTAAAGGGTTGCAACTTTTCCAAATAGTTATAATCTTTCTGATAAGGCAAAATAATTATTTGTTCACACTACCCTTTGTTGTCTATAAATAGAGGAATTTTCTGTCATCATATCATATATCATATCCTATATTTATATAAAAGAGAACCCTAGGCCTGCCTAGGTGGCGCCACCACAAACCAGGATCCCCTTTTAATATATAGTATTTCCAAAACTAGCCTTCCTCTTTCATGAAAAGTTATGATTTTTACGAAAAGTTGAGATTTTTATGAAAAGTTATGCCTTTTATGAAAATTTGTGACTTTTATGAAAAGTTGTGACTTTTATGAAAGGTTGTTACCTTTCCGAAAGGTTGTAACTTTTCCAAAGAGTTGTGACCTTCCCGATAAGTCACAAAAAGTATTTGTTCACACTACCCTTTGTTGTCTATAAATAGAGAAATTTTCTCCATTTTAAAACAACAAAAAATTTAACTTCTTCTTCTTCTTCTGGACAATTAAATATTTATGTACTTTGCTCCTGTTGAACGGCTCACTGACACCATTGTTTTATATCAATACATTGGTGAATAGAATTGTTCTATCCTGAGAGGATATATTCCTTTAAACCTCGGGTACTAGTGGAGAATAATTCTCTTAAGGGGACATTGTGCATTCAGTGGACTCGAGTTTTTCCATTATGTTTCATTCTATTGATACAGATCATGGTATGCTTTTTACAGTCATTAATTTATTCTTATATTATTAATTGTTGTTTTTGAGTACATGTTTTAAACTTAGTTGTTTATAGTTCTGCAAAGTTATTGTTATAAGTATTTGTTAGTGCAGATTAAATAACAAACGTTAATTGAGTATTCATGCAAGTTTTCTCTACTGGAATTGTTGAAGGTACAATAAAAATATCTCTTACAAATCTCTAATTTCTTCATCAACAACGTCATTCCTTCACATACAGGCATGAGATTTTTTGTTCTTTAAAAAATCATCTAAGAGTTAATAAGTTTGCATGCCCATATTTTTTGGCTTTTATATTGTAAGTTATCTATTTTTACTAAATTTTATATGTGGGTATTATGAGTACTTTAAGGATTGAAAGTTGATTGAAGTGTTGGTCAATTTTTTGAGGTATGTTATTTTAAAACATAGGAAGTTTTCTGGTTAGAATGATTTGTTATCATCATTGGATATCTCATAGTTTACTCCATTTAATGTAAGTGTTTTCTCGCTGTTTTGTTGTCTCCTTAAATTTGTATTGACTATTTTTCGTTTGGTATGTATATGATCTCACTTGGACAAAGCTTTCGTCCTTTTAATGTTTTTCTTTTTTCCTTTTCATTCGACTCTTCTAAATATTTTTTGTGTGAGTTATGACTGTTTTCGGCAAGCTTAATTTGAAGAATATAAAACAAAATTTACTATAAATAAAAGTAATATCTTAATCTACAAAATATATGTCTATTAACATAGATTTTTTGGCCTTCATGTCCCATGTCATTGCTGATCATTTGAGTTATCTAGGTTAGGACCATCTTTAATTTTTTCATGTTCGAGAATATTTCTTTAACATGAGTCTAGAATCCAACATTTTGATCTACTTCTACTTTCATAATCCAACAATTATACGTACATACTCTGGAAAAATTGTAAAGTTGCATTGATGAAGCATTTAGAAGGGCCTTAAGAGCAGCATTTTAATGAAGAATGAATTTCTAAAAGGATCAACAATATTTTGTTGTTGTTGTTTCAAATTTATTTTTCTCCTTCTTTAAATTTTGTTAGAGTAACAAAGTAACAATAACGAAAAGTGTTGAACGTTTGACCTCAGACAAGTAGATTTTCTCAAAAAAAAGATATTTATGTTGTTGTAATGTACATTTTTTATATCATCAAACATATAATATGATAAATTATGTAAAAGATAAAAATGATTAGATATCAAGATATTTTTAATCATTCATTATATATTTACAATTCTTGAGATATGTGACTCAAATTTACTTTTTTTTCTTTCTTATAATAGTCGATGATTGGAAAGGTTGTTCAAAAGCTTAGAAAGATTATTTAAGCCCACGCGAAGCGCGGATAAATTACCTAGTTATGGTCTAATACAACAACCATCATCAAATTTATCAAATATATTTATAAATATTATTATACCACTAGTTCATCATCCAATGACTAAGTAATTTCATATGATAATTATATAGAACAATAGGAAATCGTTGTTCAAAGTGTTATAGCACTTTTTTATTGCTAATGTCATGCCCCGAGCCTACACCCTGGGAGGGACTGGCACTCAAGAACCATTAGTGGCCCCAAGCGAACCGCTGGCCTAACTAGACTCTCAGTAAAAGACTTACTCAACAGAAAATGTACTTAAACACAATCTTAAATAAACTGTCTGAATAGATAACTGAGAATGTTTAGAAATTAACATTCAACTTAGCCAAAATGGCAACTCAAGTCTTTAAATCAAACAACTGAACTATCAAGACTAAAGAACTCATATCTAACTGTCTATGAATCCTCTAGATACTAAGAGGGATGTCAAGACAAGACCCCCGATCATCCTAATAACTGAAATAACCAAAAGCAATAAAATAAAACATAATCAAAGGGATCCTCCGAAAAGCAAGGAGGCTCACCAACTGACTCTGAGTGCTCGAACGGATCAACGAAGCGGTGGATGCTGATCCTGGTTACCTGTATCTGCATCATAAAATGATGCAGGTCAAATGACATCAGTACATTGAATGTACGAGCATGCGTGGGAAAAACTAAACACGGCATAAGCTTGAATGAATACTGAAAGAAATGCTTACCTCAACTTTACTCAACTCATGAATACTCAACTCAATGTAGAAATAAACAACAGTAAAGATGAAGTTTATATAAGGCATTTAAAACAGTAGGTAGAACCTCAATGTGTTAAAGAAATACAATAACAACTCAATTTATATATACTTAAAGTAATATAATTCCATGGGAGTTTCTCTAACCGACAACCATCAGTATGAGCTAATGTGATAATACATCGTCTCGCCCACACTGCTAGAACTGTCCTATAACTTGTCGGGATATAGAACGCCTCTACTAAGTAGATCCACTAGTCTATGCTAAAAAGCACTAAGGAATCATCTAAAAAGTATGACCCTTTCTACCCACATTGGCCACATGGTTTATAGGGACTGAGATATCTGAACTCGTCCCCATATCGGTGCTCAATACTACTCCCAAAGTACTCAGCTCATATGGCTTAAAAAAAAACTATTTCTGTGGTTTGGGATAATTACTCAAAGGCTCTCTTGGAAATCGGTGTTTCCTCTCTTGTTAAAATGTGAAAGCATTTTACTCTTTGGGAATACATAGTCCCGATATACTCTTTTGAAGAAATGAACTTCAATCTTTACTTTTTACTCTTTACTCAACTCAAAACTCAAGTCTTAAAACAAAGTTAAAACGTTTATAAAAGACTTTTGGAAAACTCTATGAACTTCTCTTAACTTGACTCTTAACTTTCCTTGAATTGAATTATGGATTCAAGGCTCGTGATCTCATGTTATGGATGATTTCATGTTGTTTAGACGTACCTTAGAGTGTAGAAATCAACTAGAAAATATAGGTACATTTCAAGGGAACTCGTACGGAAAGAAGTGGGAAAGGGTAGAAGACATGGAGTCCCTGGCGCCAGACAGAAAACTTCAGAAGCTGGGTTGGGGCGCACCTGGCTGGCACGGCGCCCTAGAGCTCAAACTACAGAAGTTCATTTGGGGTGCTCTAAGTGGTGCAGCGCCCCAGCCCCTTCCCCTGATTTTTGATGAATTTTCTTGCTCGTTTTTCAAATCTAAATTCCCTAGATTCGAATAGTTCCTTCCCCAAACGATTAGATTCGAATACATAACTAAAATATGCAAGAATCAACTCAAAAACAACCTTGAATCTCACCAAATCACCCCTAAGAACTCCTCCAAAACTCACAACCAAGATTCAAATGAAAGTTAAACAAAATTTATCAAGAACACATAATCTTCTCTTTCAAGAACACAATTACGCTTAATCGAATCATGATTGGTGCGTGGGTGAAATAACCCAACGCTATGTGATCTCACATACCCGTAGGGATCAACCCTTGGCGTAATCCACAAGCTTAACTTCAAGAACATGACAAATCCTTGCTTCTTCTCCTCTTTTTTCCTCTTCTTTTTTCTTCTCTCAAAACCCTAACTTAATTTTGTAAAGCGTAAACTAAATCCAATCAGTTTAGACCTCAACTTAATTACCAAAAATGAATTTAATTAATTGGGTAGTGGAAAGACCATAATACCCTTCTAAAATCCGGTCTTGACTTTCCTTATCTAGACAACCCAACTTTGAATGGACATATCTCCCTCATACGAACTCGAAATCGAGCAAATTCAGTGGCGTTGGAAAGATAATTCAAAAATATTTCTTATGGTATCTGGTAGCACACCTAACTCATGTTGAGCTAGGAGTTATTGTCGTTTGAAGTTGAACCAAAACTCATCCTTAGCTTAATTTTGTCAAACTTTCCAAATTTGATTATTTCCAAAAAAACAGTTTCTTCCGAATTCTAGTTCTTTCAAATAGCGAGGTATTACAATATCTCCCCCTTGGGAACATTCGTCCTCTAATGAGATTACTCTTAGTAGGCTAAGGGTGTAACATCTAACATTTAGCTCAAACACCCAATAAGCAAATCTAACACATTAAGCATATCAATTAAAGAGTACTAAGAAGAGAATTAGTACCTTGGTCTGGAATTTCTCCGGGCTCAAAGAGATGTGGATATCTCTTCTTCATATCCTCCTCAGCTTCCCAAGTAGCTTACTCAACAAACTGATTTCTCCAAAGAACTTTGACTAATGCTACTTCTTTGGTCCTCAACTTGTGAACCTGACAGTCTAGAATCTGAACAGGTTTCTCCTCATAAGACAAGCTATCCTTGATACCAATATCTTCGGTTGGCATGATAAGTGAAGGATCTCCCATGCACTTCTTCAACATGGAAATATGAAATACCGGATGGACCGTTGCTAATTCTTGTGGTAGCTCCAACTCATAAGCTACATTACCAATTCTTTTGGATATTCTGTAAGGGTCAATATACCGGGGACTAATCTTACCCTTCTTACCAAATATCATAACACCCTTCATGGGTGAAAATTTCAAGTATACCCAATCATCTGCTTCAAACTCTAACTCCCTTCTCCTAACATCAGTGTAGGATTTCTGACGACTCTGCGCTGTTTTCAACCTCTCTTGAATGACTTTAACTTTCTCCACAGCTTGATTAACTAAGTCTGGTCCTATCAACCCAGCTTCATCAACTTCAAACCATCCAATAGGAGATTTTCATTTTCTCTCATAAAGAGCTTCATAAGGAGCCATCTGGATGCTAGAGTGGTAACTATTGTTGTAAGTGAACTCAATGAGAGGTAGGTGATCATCCCAATTCCCCTTGAAATCAATAACACAGGCCCTCAACATATCTTCTAAAGTCTAAATAGTGCGCTCTGCTTGACCATCTGTCTGAGGATGAAACGCAGTACTTAAGTTTGCCTTTGCACCCAAGCCTTTCAGAAAAGATTTCCAGAACTGTGTAGTAAATTGTGCTCCTGTCTGAAATAATCGATACCAGAACCCAATGAAGTCTAAATACCTCCTGAATATACAACTTAGTATAATCTTCTACTGAATGGGTAGTCTCTATCGGCAAAAAGTGGGCTGATTTCTTCATTCTATCAACAATCACCCAAATAGAATCATGCTGCCTGCGAGACCTTGGTAAACCTGTGATGAAATCCATATTGATCATCTCCCACTTCCATTCTAGAAGTTCTATATTCTAAGCCATACCACCTGGCCTTTGGTGCTCTACTTTAACTTGTTTACAATTTGGGCTTTTAGCAACGAACTCAGCAATACCTTTCTTCAAACTACTCCACCAATATACCTCTCTCAAGTCATACATCTTTGTGGAACCCGGATGGATAGAATATCTGGAGCTATGAGCTTCCTCCATGATCCTCTCTTGGAGTTCATCCACCCTTGGTACACACAATCTACCTTGATACCTCAATACATTATAATCTACCTTGATACCTCAATACACTTTTTCTCCCTTGTTGAAAAGCCATTACTTTTTGCTTATGAACATTTGCCTTCAATTCAAGCAAAATAGGATCTATGTCTTTCTTCTCTTTTACTTCTGACATTAATGATGATTCAACCCCATTCATCACCACTACTCATCCTTTTGTGGAATCCATTAGTTGAACTCCTAATCGTGCAAGTCTATGCACCTCTTTTGCTAACTCTTTCTTATCTTCCCAAATTGGGCGGTACTACCCATAGATAATCTACTCAAAGCATCAGCAACAACATTAGCCTTACCTGGGTGATAAAGAATACTCATGTCATAATCTTTGAGTAACTCTAACCACCTTCTCTGTCTGAGATTTAGCTCTTTCTGACTAAACACATACTGAAGACTTGAATACATCTACATGAACACCATACAAATAGTGACGCCATATTTTCAAAGCAAATACTACAACAGCCAACTCTAAGTCATGGGTTGGGTAGTTCTTCTCGTGAACTTTCAACTGTCTGGAGGCATAAGCTATAACTTTTCCATTCTGGATTAACACACAACCCAAACCAACTCTAGACGCATCACAATATACAACAAAGCCTTGCATACCTTCTGGTAAAGTCAATACTGGGGCAGTAGTCAACCTCTTTTTCAAATCCTGAAAACTTTTCTCACAAGCTTCAGACCATTGAAACTTTACTGTTTACTGAGTCAACTTGGTTAAAGGGGACGAAATAGATGAGAACCCCTCTAGAACCTTCTATAATATCCAGCTTACCCCAATGTGGCCTAAGAATGCAACAGGCTCAAGCCAAAACTCACATTTAGAGAACTTAGCATACAACTCTCTATCCTTTAAAGTTTGGAGGACTATTCTGATATGGCTAGCATGATCTTCCTCATTCCTCGAATATATTAGAATGTCATCAATGAACACGATAACAAACATATCTAAATAAGGCTTGAATACTCTATTCATAAGGTCCATGAACGCTGCTGGAGCATTGGTCAAACCAAATGACCTAACTAGGAACTCATAATGACCATAACGGGTCCTGAACGCTGTCTTTGGAATATCACATTCCCTTACTCTCAACTGATGGTAGCCTGATCTAAGGTCTATCTTAGAGAAACAAGTGGCACCCTGAAGCTGATCGAAGTGATCATCAATTCTCGGAAGATGAGACTAATTCTTGATAGTAACCTTGTTCAATTGACGGTAATCTATACATATTCTAAGGGAACCATCTTTCTTTCTCACAAATAAGATCGGAGCACCCCAAGGTGAGACACTTGGTCGAATAAAACCCTTATCAAGGAGATCTTTCAATTGTTCTTTTAGCTCTTTCAACTCTATTGGAACCAATCTATATGGCAGAATAGATATAGAACGAGTATCGAGAAGAATATCTATATCGAAATCTATTTCTCTCTCAGGAGGGACTCCAGGTATATCATCAGGAAAGACTTCTGGAAACTCACTCACAACTGGAACTGACTTAATAGGAGGTGTTTGAACACTAGAATCATTAACTCAGACTAAGTGATAGACACACCCCCTTGGAGACTAACTTTCTCTCCTTAAGGTATGAAATGAAATGACCTTTAGGTACTGTTGAACTACTCCTCCACTCAAAGACTGCTCATCAGGAAACTGGAACTTGACAACTCGAGTTCTACAATCAATAGAGGTATAACAGGCATGAAGCCAGTCCATACCTAGAATGACATCAAAATTTACAATGTCTAACTCAACTAAATCAGCCATGGTGCTCTTGTGATTGACGGAAATGGTACAATCACGATAGACCCGTTTAGCTAATAGACTCCCCAACAGGTGTAGAAACACAAAAAGGATCACAAAGTTTCTCAGGAATAACATCAAAAATCATTGCAACATATGGAGTCACAAAAGATAAACTGCTCCTGGATGTAGCAAAGCATAAACATCATAAGGAAAGACTTTGATCATAAGAGTGACAACATCCGGTGAATTTTATTGCTCTTGGCGACTAGTGACAGCATAAAGACGGTTTGCTCCTCCACCTACCCCTGAAGTAGCTCCTCTAGATGTAGTTCTATCTCGTGGAGCAACTGATGAAGATTGGGCTCTATTGCCCTGATTCCCATTTCCTTGTTGGTTCTTAGGGCACTCTTTCATGAAATGACCCTCTTAACCACACTTGAAACAACCAGTGGAGCCATCGCGACACTTACCTGGGTGGTTCCAACCACACTTAGCACATATAGGAGCCCATTTACCTCCTTGTGCCACACTACTTTGAGACTATGTAGGTCTAGCTCTGAAGTGTTGTGAATTCTGACTATTGTACTCACCTTTGTTTCTGGGTGCAGGTGCACTAGCATATGATGGAGCAGGTCCCTTTTGTTTTTGTTGGAAGGATGCCCGGTTGGCATTACTTTTCTGCTGCACGGACTCATTCCCAGATGTCTTAGCCTTTTTTGTTTCTGAACTCTTCTCTATCCCTCAGCTTATCCTCCTCAACCTATTGCACATGAATCATCAGCCTCGCTATGTACATATCACCTTTTAGCATCACAGTCTTACCTTCCTTACTCGACAAACGAGACGATCCAACAACGAATAGACTCATCCTACTCCTTATATCCGCAACCATCTCCGGGGTATAACAGGAAAGTTGGGTGAACTTTAGACTATACTCATGAACACTCATTGACTCCTGCTTAAGGGTGAGGAATTCTCATACCTTGGCTTATCTCAGTTCCCAGGGAAAGTAACACCCCAAGAAAGCCTCCTCAAACATAGCCCAACTCACATTCGGTGTACCCTCAGCTCTACCCTTCTTCTACTGATCAAACCAGATTCTAGCGACACCCTTTAGTTTGTATGCATCTAATTTCACTCTCTCAGCATCGGTGACATGCATAATCTAAAAAACCTTCTAAAGCTCCTCAATGAAGTTCTCTGGATCCTCGGTGATGCTTGAACTAGTGAATAGACACGGCTTTATAGACTCCCTATGACTCTTGAACTTTATGCTCTAATACCAAGTTTTTCACACCCCGAGCCTACACCCTGGGCGGGACTGGCACTCGAGAACCATTGCTGGCCCCAAGCGAACCCTTGGTTTGGCTAGACTCTCAGCAGAAGACTTACTCAATAGAAAATGTACTTAAACACAATCTTAAATAACTGTCTAAATAGATAAACTGAGAATGTTCAGAAAATAACATTCAACTTAGCCAAAATGGTAACTCAAGTCTTTAAATCAAACAACTGAAATATCAAGACTAAAGAACTCATATCTAAATGTCTATGAAGCCTCTAGATACTAAGAGGGATGTCGGGACAAGACCCCCGATCATCCTAATAAGTAAAATAACCAAAAACAATAAAACAAAACATAACCAAAGGGATCCTCCAGAAAGCAGGGAGGCTCACCAACTGACTCTGAGTGCTCAACTGGATCAACGAGGCGGTGGATGTTGATCCTGGTTACATGTATCTGCATCATAAAATGATGCAGGCCAAATGACATCAGTTCATTGAATGTACGAGCATGCGAGGGGAAAACTAAACACGGCATAAGCTTGAATGAATACTGAAAGAGATACTTACCTCAACTTTACTCGACTCATGAATACTCAAGTCACTGTAGAAATAAACAACAATAAAAATGCAGTTTATATAAGGCATTTAAAACAGTAGGTAGCAACTCAATGTGTTAAAGAAATACCATAACAACTCAATTTATATTTATATATAAATTAATATAATTCTATGGGAGTTTCTCTAACCGAAAACCATCACTATTAGCTAATGTGATGATACATCATTTCACCTACGCTGCCAGAACTGTCCTATAACTTGCCGGGATATAGAACACCTGAACTAAGTGGATCCACTAGTCTATGCTAAAAAGCACTAAGGAATCATCTAAAAAGTATGACTCTTTCTACCCACGTTGGCCACATGGTTTATGGAGACTTGAGATATCTGAACTCATCCCCATATTGATGCTCAATACTACTCCCAAAATACTCAACTCGTGTTTAAAAATAAAAACTCTTTCCGTGGTTTAAGATAATTACTCAAAACTAGCTCAAAGGTTCTCTTGGAAATTGATGTTTCTTCTCTTGTTTAAATGTAAAAGCATTTACTCTGTGGGAATACAAGTCCCGATATACTCTTTTGAAGAAATGAACATCAATATTTACTCTTTACTCAACTTAAAACTCAAGTCTTAAAACAAAATTAAAACGTTTGTAAGAAACTTTTGGAAAACTCTATGAACTTCACTAGACTTGACTCTTAACTTTCCTTGAATTGAATTATGGATTCAAGGCTCATGATCTCATGTTATGGATGATTTCATGTTGTTCAGACGTACCTTAGAGTGTAGAAATCAACTAGAAAACATAGGTACATTTCAAGGGAACTCGTATGGAAAGAAGTAGGAAAGGGTAGAAGACCTGGCGTCCCTGGCGCTCTGAGTGGCGCGGGGCGCCAGAGGGAAAACTTCAGAAGTTGGGTTGGGGTGCACAGGCTGGCGCGGCGCCCCAGAGCCAAAACTATAGAAGTTCATTTGGGGAGCTCTGAGTAGCGCAGTGCCCCAGCCCACTCCCAAGATTTTTGATGAATTTTCTTACTCGTTTTTCAACTCTAAACTCCCTAGATTTGAATGGTTCCTTCCCCAAACGATTAGATTTGAATACATAACTAAAATATGCAAGAATAAACTCAAAAACAACCTTAAATCTCACCAAATCACCCCTAAGAATTCCTCCAAAACTCACAATCAAGATTCAAACAAAACTTAAACAAAATTCATCAAGAACTCATAATCTTTTCTTTCAACAACACAATTATACTTAATTGAATCATGATTGGCGCGTGGGTGAATTATCCCGACGCTATGTAATCTCACATAGCTCATAGGGATCAACCCTTGGCGAAAAACACAAGCTTAACTTAAAGAACATGACGAATCCTTGCTTCTTCTCCTCTTTTCTCCTCTTCTTTTCTCTTTTCTCAAAATCCTAACTTAATTTTGTAAAGCATAAATTAAATCCAATCAGTTTAGACCCCAACTTAATTACCAAAAATGAATATAATTAATTGGGTAGTGAAAAGACCATAATACCCTTCTAAAATCCGGTTTTGACTTTCCATATCTAGACTACCCAACTTTGAATGGCCATATCTCCATCATACGAACTCGAAATTGAGAAAATTTGGCGGCGTTGGAAAGATAATTCAAAGATATTTTCTAAAATATCTGTTAGAACACCTAAATCATCATGAGTTAGGATATATGGTCATTTGAAGTTGACCCAAAACTCATCCTCAGCTTAATTTTGTCAAACTTTCCAAATTTGATTATTTAAAAAAAACGGTTTCTTCCAAATTTTAGTTCTTTCTAGTTCTTTCAAATAGCGAGGTGTTACAGCTAAATGGTCCAATATAATTAAATATGGTCCAATTTAATATATTTTTTATTATTAAATTATCTAATTTATCGATTCACACATCCACCGAATTGGCATCTATGGTAACATATGTACATTCTGTTGGATAATCTGGTCTATTTTGTGTTCAAATTGCCACAGAATATGCATATGTTGCAATATATGTCTAACCTCACATATGGGTTTTGGTATTAATTCAATTAAATTGTGACCTAATACAACATGCAACATTAATATATAGTCATATAACATGTCTAAATACAAAATTATGGTCTTATACAACAAACTTCATCAAATTTATCAATTATTTTTACAAATACTATTATACCACTAGTTCATCATTCAATGACTAAGTAATTTCATATGATAGTTATATAGCACCATAGGAAATCGTTGAACATAGTGTTATAACATTTTTTATTGCTTAATTATGGTCCAATTTAACATTTTTTATTATTGAATTACCTAATTTTTCGATTCACACATCCATCAAATTGGCATCTATGAACACATATATACATTATGTTGGATAATCTGGTCGATTTTGTGTCGAAATTTCCACAGAATATGCATACGTTGCAACATATGTCTAACCTCATGTATGGTTTTTGGTATTTATTCAATCAATTTGTGACCTAATACAACATGTTACCCTAATATATAGTCATATAACATGTCTAAATACAAAATTATGGTCTAATACAATTTTATCAATTATTTTTACAAATACTAATACACCACTAGTTCATTATCCAGTGACTAAGTAATTCCATATGATAGTTATATAGCATCATAGGAAATCGTTGAACATAGTATTATATCTTTTTTTTTCCTTGCTTAATTATGGTCCAATTTAATAAAATGAGGTCCAACTTAGCATTTTTTATTATTAAATTACCTAATTTATCGATTCACACATCCATCAAATTGGCATCCATGGCAACATATGTACATTCTGTCTGATAATCTGGTTGATTTTGTGTTGAAATTGCTACAAAATATTAAGAAGTTGCAATAGAATAGGAAAAAGTTGCAACAGGATACAAATTGTTCCCCAACCCATAACTGGCTCAACTACAATTAACGGCCCATAATGCTCCTCCTGTCTCACTCTCACTCATTATAAAAAGGTTAACCTTTAGGTTCCCTTAATTCACAATTTACAAAGCTCTCGTTTTTTATTTTCTTTCATTTCTCCTTTCTTTCTCCTCCTCTCTCCACTCAAAATCTCCATGAGAAGATGTTGCCACCTTGGAAGAATCTAAGTCTCTACATGCTTTTGTTGTGGTCGATCAATGTAATTATATTGTTCTCAGCTAATATAATTTCTTCTTCAACTGTGTTCTCACTGTGCATGAGTGATGGTCGTTGTTTGTTTTTTCGAATCTTGTCTAATGTAGGGTAGCTTCATCATTTGGTAAGTCTTCTTTCTTTATATCATAATGTCTTGTCTGGTGACGGAGTGCATGGGTAACTCACTATGGTTGTTTGTTTTTTCTATAGGTGGTCTTGCGACGGAGTGTATGGGTAGCTCACTGTGATTGTTTGTTTTTTCTGTAGGTGGCATTGCGACGGAGTACATGGGTAGCTCTGATCCACCACCCTTCAAGAAAGAATGTTGATGCCCCTCCAAGTTTAATCGCTCAATGTTGACTCTGAATCCTCCAGTCAAGTCCTTTTTTTGGTTGGCTGAAGAAGTAGTATAGGGCTAGAGCGTTTCAGATGTAAATTTTGGTTTTCTTGTTGGCTTTAATGTCTTTGTAAATATGGATGTTGCTTCTATGTAGCCTGGGCCTAGCCTTCTCTTTTGTTAATGATATGATACTACTTGCATGTCACTATCAATAGCATGTTCCCATGTTTATATTTATATTTATGTTTGTCAAATTATGTGCTTGAATATCTCTCTTAATGGTGATACTAATTTCATGTACACATAATTGACATATGTTGCAACAGATTAAAAAATGTAGCTTTATAAAAGTCATGGGCAAGCCCAACCTAAAAGTGGCCCAATCGGCCCATTATTTCATTTCTAGAATGGATATAAATAAGTTAAGTTGTTCAAGATAAGATAGGGTTTTCATTTCATTTTCTTCCTCGCCGCTTCGAGTTCTCCGCTTCGCTTTATCTCTCTTCTCTTTCTGTCTCATCTCTCTCTCTCTCTTATCATTTTTCTCTTTTCATTTATCTTATGTTATGGAGTGCAGGGATCTCTGGAGCATGTGATATAATGATGTTATTTATTTGATCAGTTTGTTCTGCTTTTTGTTTTTTAACACGCATCGAATTGGTTTGATTAAACCAAATCCATAAATAAGAGATTCATCTATCATGCACTGTCAAATCAATGAAATCATTAATTTTACAATATAGCCATTGGGTAAGAATGAATTTCTTTAAATATAGAATAGTACTAGAGATCTCATGAATGAGTTTTGTTTGCTTTTGTTAGTTTTATTATAATGTCAAATGTAATATTGAATCGAATTTGTAATGATGAGAATGATCCCATGTTGGGTGTGAAAAATCTGCTCAAACATGGAGACTTACTTTCAATGGAAACTTCATGGATCGAAAATTTTGGTCTTGTCCACGCTATCGTGTAAGTACATTTCTACGTCTTGGTATGGAGATATGTTGTTTGTCTTTATTTTAGTTTTTGTTTAATTTAAATTTCTTTGTGGTGTATTTTAGGAGAATGCATGCAACTTCTTTAGATGGAGGGATCGTGAAGATGTTGATATACGATCCAAGTTAATTATTCTGAGGTTGGCAAAGAGAAATAAGGAGTTGGAAATTGATGATGAAAGTCATATTAAAAGAAGTAACAAAAATGGGTAATGAAGGAGAAGAAGAAGAGCAAATGTTGTAACAATTGGAAGCTAATCTTCATGTTGATTGTTGTGGTCTTTTTTTCTATTTCTAAGCATTACCAAGAATACTGTGAAGGATGATAAATTCTTATGTAGTTGTGTGCAACCATTAAAATTATCATAATTGTCAAAATAAATAAACATAGTTGCTGAAATTATCATATGTTACAACAGATGAATCAAATGTTGCTACAGATTCCCCAAATGTTGCAACATATCACCCATCTGTAGCTACATGTGACTCAAATGTTGCTATAGTCACCCATGTGTTGCTACATATGAGTCAAATGTTGCTACAGATAAGGCATTTGTTGCTACATATGACTTATCTATTGCTACAGATGAATCAAATGTTCCTACCATCAAGAGTGTGTTGTTCAAAAATTGTAAAATCTTTCAAAAAAATAACTTACCCGTTTTAAGTTGAACACGACCTTCAGTTCAGAATGAGAGTGACAGCCGGAGATGAGGAAGAATATAATGAGGAGAATATTTGTTGATAGTCGGATTTTCTAAGGAAGGAGAAGAAGAGAAGAACGTTGGAGAGAAGAGAAGAGAGAAAATAATATTTCTTTTAATTTTTTTTAAATGGTTTGAATAGAATTAAAGTAGTTGAAAATGTAGTGGCTTTTTGTATTTTATAAAAGATTGGAATGTTTTGAAAATGCTTTTGATCCCAGATTAACTTGATTAAATTTTTAAATGGGTTTAAAAATTGACATCTTTTATTGAATTTTCTCTAGTGAGTATATAGTGGGGGGGAATATGAGCATTGCCCAACGTCTCTAAATCTTCTCTTTGGCAACTTTAAAACACAAAAAAAAA
>JAJOOR010028344.1:0-23135 GCA_036250505.1 Solanum acaule | reverse complement strand
CCCCCCCCCCCCCCCGCGTAAAATTTCTCTATTTCATACTTTATTGAAGATGATGGAGACATGTTAACCCTTGATTATGTCTAGAAACTTTAACCAAGCTCCAAAACCAATTGTTGTAGAAATATCATGGATTAACTAGCACACAATCACAAACAAAGAAAAATTAGAGAAGAAGAATAACAAAAAGATTTAATGAGGTTCGGCTAAACCTACTCCTCCCAACACTACCAGAGAAAGTTTTTCACTATGTAAAGAAAAAAGAAGCTTACAATACTTAAGAATCTCTTAGGACTACATTGTGTATCAAGTATCATGTCATAGAATCCCCAACTATATCCCCTATATATAGATCCCAAGTAGTTCCAAACCTATAATGATAAGATCTTTCCAATCCTATAACAACAATATTTTCCTTTTCCAAATATATTAGGACAAAGGGTCTTCTAAACCAATAGGAATTATAGTTTCCTAAAATAAACAATGGAATAATTCAAGACATAATTAACATCTATATTTTTGGTGTATAGACATAGGCTATATTAGAGGATTCAGATCAACTTTTATAGTTCTGAGGATCCTTGTAGTTATTACACTTTTTGTTGTTTTATGATTTTCTATAGGTCTCCAACATATCCTTAATGTTGAAGTATAAATTGTTACCATTTCTTAGAAAAATTCCAAAGTCAAAGACAAGAAACTACAAGGATAATACTACGACTAATAATACAGAGAAATAAGTGAGAAAACACTTAACTATCTAACTTACCTTCTACCCTAATTTGTGACCTCCATAACCCCTATCTAAGGTCATGTCCTCGGTAATATTAAGTTGCGACATATCATATCATATCTAATCAGATCTCCCTAATGTTTCATTGGCCTACCCCTACCTCTCTTGAAACCATTCATAGCCAACCTCTTACACTTTTGCACTAAATCATTTGTCTATCTTCTCTGTATATGTCTAAACCATCACAACCTCGTGTAATGACCTCGAAGGTCATTTTTTAAGACTTTTGGAAAAATTATCATTTTGCCCCTCTTGATAGTTGTCCCAAGTCATGCTTTTAGTTTTATGAAGTTTGTTTTAGAATTGGATTGGAAAGTTGAGACTTTTGGAAGTTTTAGTGTTTCTGAGACCTCAAGTTGCTAAAAGTGGTCTTTGGCAACAATCAGAGCTACGAGTCTCAGAAGGGTCCTTAGTCAGTTCCATCAGCTCCACAATGCGGAATTTGGTCCAGAAGTGTAGTTTTTTTCAACTATGGAGTCCTTTTCATGGATTTTTGAGACCTTGAGTTGGAAGTTAAAGTATAATTAGGCCAAGAGTTGACTTTGGTAAACATTCGGAGTTTCAACGCTCGCATTCAAATTTCGATGACACCATTGGATTCGAGGGATGATTTTAGTCCTACGTAAGGTCTTCGTTGAATTTTCAAAGGTTCTGAGGGAAGTTTAGTGTATTTAATTAATAGTTAGTTTATTGCGAGTTCAATAGATACTGGGTCAAGGAGACTTCGTATTCGTGTTCCGACATTCCATTGAGTCTGGAACGTCGAGTTTAGTTGGGTAGCATATCTGATTTCTGTGTGTGAAATTCCGAAGGAATCTCGATGGTTCATTAGGTGATTTTGTTGAGTCTTGGTGTTTGCTGATGTGTTGTATATGATGTATATTAAGTATTCTTTGCGAACTCGAGGCTCTTGGTCGCGGTCGCATTGGTATGTGATCTTGTGCTTCACGATCGCATGGAGGATGTTGCAATCGCAATAGCATCTTGAGCATCGTTATCGTGTGGCCCTGTGTCACGATCGCGATGGTCAATTAATGAGTTGACACACAATATTCATCACAATTGTGAGGTATGGGGTCGCGATTGCGAAGTGTAAAAGTGACCTGGATAGATTTGTTTCCAAAATTGGGATCCATCTTCATTTAACCATATTTGAGCTTTGGAAGCTCGGTAGACGCAATTTCAAAGGGGCTTTTAGAGATTCTTCAATTGGGTAACAATTTTTAACTCCCCATCTTTATTACCCACTGTTTACTTCAAGATTTTATCACCCCATCAGTAGAGGCTATTTAATTCCTAATTTTGAATTCAAACTTTGTGAGTTTTCACAAGAATTTGGATTTTTATGAAAATGGTAATTTGAGCTTGGTTTCCTATTCATTACAAATATCTAGTCAGTCCACATAGATTTTTATTTTTTTATTCCCTTTTGCTGGATCTTTTTATTTTTGAAGTGAATTTTGTCCATGATTATACGATATGTGCACGTAGTCAGGGACTGAGCTTCGTTGAAAAATTACACCACATAGATAGGGAAAATGAATTTTTTTTGTATATCTGTAAGTTGTTGAATCTACTTGGCATAAAAACCTTTTTTTTTAATCCCCATACTTGAAATCCTGGCTCCGCCACTACTAGTAGTTTACTAACCTGATGCCAGTTTTTTTCTTTATTTAGATATTGATTTTGACTCAGATATGAAAGAGAGGACTATATCTGCAGGGACAAAAATGTAGCATTTACTGTGTGATTCTCCTTTTGGAGCTATTACTTGTAAGGCTGGTAACCGAATCTAGAGCAGTTTAACAACAGAAAATCCTTTTACGGAGACCAGATTTTGTGATCTCTGTTGCAGTGAGCCTGGTTTTGTCGGAGACTGTTGTTGTATACTTTGTAGTAAGCTTATCAGTTTGGACTATGATGGGTACAATTACATTCGATGTGAAGCAACAATAGTTGATAGCCACATATGTGGACATGTTTCCCATCTAGAGTGCGCTCTATGAGCTTACATGGCTGGGATAGTCGGAGGAAGCCTCAATTTGGATGCAGAGTATCTTTGTCGATACTGTGATTCAAGGATGGATTTGGTTCCACATGTTTTGAAGCTTTTAAACATTTGCACATATGTTGCTTCTTATGCTGACATCAAATTTTTTTTGAATGTTGGCATTTGTATTTTGCGTGGCTAGCAAAAAAGTAGTGCAAAAGAGTTGTTGCATCGTATTGAATCAATCAATGCAAAGGTATAGATAATTAATTAATGGTTCTTTGTTTCCTATGATGCCATATTTTTTCCAGTTTTAAGGTTTACAGTTACCAGAATGACCAATTTGATAATCATATCAGCTTATGAAAGGACTCTGCATTCAAGATGCATTCAGAAAGGAAAGCTGTGTGATCCACACTGGTAACTTATTTGCCTTGTCATCGTCTTGTTTATGTTGATATGTCACTTTGACTTGAATATCTGTATTTGAGCAAGATATTTCAGTATGTGCAAATGTGGTTATCTTGCTTTAAGTGTTGTTTAATTCATGACACAAATATATACATCTGCGCATTGTAAGTTTTGTCTATTCAGTGCTTCCTATTGTCCACAAATACCAAAACCACTTGATGCACCTAAACTGTAATATGACTAGAAAATAAAATCGAAGATCCTTGGAAAGAGTATGAAAGAGGAATTATTTTTTGCACATCAGTTAAATGCTATCCAACTGCTCCTTGGTCCTAACTAGATGAAAGAAATGAATAGCTTCCTTATTAAGAGTTTGGAACTTTGATATAATCACCTAAAGAGAAAGGAATGGATCACTCAAGGATCTCTTGTAGGGTGCTGTTTTGGTCAATTGTAGCAATAATATCTTGTGGCGTAAAGAGTTCTGCTTAGCCCCTACGACATAGAATTGAATGTCACATCCATGATCTATCTCACCATATTAGTATGTCAAACAAAAGAGGATGGTGTGGGGTGAGGAGGTGAATCAAAATTATTTTCGAATGTTAGTCAAGTTATAATTGGTCGACTGTTGATTTCTTCAAGTCGACTACCCTAGAGTTTAGACAATTAGATAAAACAACATATTATATAAGGCATAAAGAGATAAAAGACACAGTTGACACAAAGATTGTTATACTAGTTCAGATCACCGATGGGGTGCCTAATCCAGTCCCCTTGGGTTACAAGGTTTCCTTAGAGTTTTAATATTTATGGTTAGCCATATAGCCTATGTGGAACTCCTTGACCTGAAGTATTCAAATTTACTTGTTGGTCACATCGTCGACTCTTATAGTTTTCTAATCTCTCTGTTTCTTTTCTTGTCACTAGTAAACTGTATTAAAAACACTGATAAAAGAGCGACTATTGTTTTTGCTCAAAGGAAGTTGCGCAATCTTCTTCATATAAAACATAAAAAGTAGTCGAAATATAATCTTATTCATTCAGTACCCAAACTTTAAACAGGACAGATAAGAACAACCTACATCTAAACTTAAGGAAACCAACTACTACCTGAACTCCTAAACAATAGGGGGAGTCTTCTATTGATACTCTAAAATTGTATTAATTATGGTAACTAATAATTCACTACAACAATTTCGATTATGAGAGACAAATAATTTCGTCATTTATAAATCATATTTCGTCACCAAAAAATCTTGTGAGACAAAAAATATTTCGTCAATCATTCGTCACTAAATGTGTGTCACTAAAAGTATTACTAAAACGATTTAGTGCTTCGTCGCTAAAAGTATAATATTAACTACAAAAAAAAAAAAATCGTCCCCAAATTCTTAGACATTTGTGACTAATTTATTTGTCGTAAAAAGTATATTTTTTTGTAGTTAATAATATGCTTTGTCACTAAAAAGGTTATTACTACCGACAAAATTATATCGTCGTTAATTATTTTACTTCAATCAGTGACTACATCAATTGTCTCTAAAGTTATATGTATTTTGTAGTTGAACAAAATCTAATTTCGCCACTAATGACTATATTTTATATTAAAAAAATTATTTTGTTTTTAAATGTATTAACTAGGGACAAATTTATTATTATAAAAAAGGTTAATCTTTCCTATTATCTCCCATCTCAATATATTTTAAACGCTCCCAAGAGCTCCCACATTATGCTTTCTTGGGGACTTGAACTCACACCCTTAAGGTTGGAAGTAAGGAGTGCTTACCATCCGATCAACTCTCTCATGTCTCTCATTTTTATTCTTATTCTAAACTTCATTCACTTCTTTAAAATTTAACTTCTATAGATATAATATATTATATGATTATTTATACACATACACAAATGCATGAAATTTACCACCCACAATTCATTCAAATGTAGATTATATTTTAATTAAACTGTATATTTTTAAAATATCTTTAAATATATTCAGTACGATTCTGTCATTTTATTTATTTTTATAAATTTGAAAAATTATTTAGTACAATTATAAATTTATATAAAATTAAACTTTTGATTTTATTAAAAAAAAGGAATAGTCGGTTGAATTCAATTAGTAAGTCAATTGTTTTGAAAAACACATTGATACCCATAACTACAGTACTTCATTATAATATATTTGAAATCCTAGTTGGTTCATTTCTTTCATTTGTGCTTTTATTTTTTAGTTTATTTCGATTTTCAGACAGATGGAAAAAGTTAATAGAAATTCCTGAAATATTTCGCACCTTTGCAAAGTCTAAGTTTGTAAGTTGATGTTATCTCTGTATAGTTACTCTATGTACGTATGTGGAATTATTATTAAATATGTACATATTTTTAGACAGAAGCAAATAGATCGACTTAATCTATGCAGTTTACTAATCACAAATCAATAGACACGCACACAAATTAGCATCAAGACTTGAGAAAATATTTGTTCTAGCATCTTTATCGATGAAAGTGTATCCAATAAAAAAGTAAAATGTTAAACCAAAAAATATTAGTGAACTAGTGGTAGAACTGTACCCCACTCATGGTACTTATAACCTGGATTGTATTTTTCAAATGATGCATTTTATAATTCTGTAATTTAAGAAAATTGATGAATTGAACATTTTCATTTTTACAAAATTGACCGAATTCATTGGTCTTAATATTTTCCCTCGCCAATTAACAAATGCATTCTGTCTATTTCTTATGAAGCACTTGTATTATTCTTTTTGTAAGTTGTCACTTGTAATTATGAATAATTGTAGGAAAAAAAATTGTATTTAGCTATGAATTTTTTCGTAGCAAATAGTTGAATTATTCACTATAAATTTTAATTCGTCGCTATTTAACACGTTACATATTTTGTGATAATATTTTTGTTGTCACTAAATCACAGATTGATTAGAGACAATATAATCTTTGTCACCAATTATTTATACTATTAGTGACGAAAATAAATGTCATAATTAAATAAAAAAATTTATAGCTAAAACATACAATATTTAATTATGAACTCTAATTTGCCGATATTGTAACAACATATTTTTTTAGATGATATTTTTTTGTGTCCAAAAATTAATAAATTTTGAGTCAAAAAATAATTTGTCATGAATTAGATACAATATTAGTGACAAAATAATGAGTCACTGTAACTTTAAATTCGTGACTAACACTCCTTAACAAATTGCGTCAATTAATTTTTTTGGTGGGAAACTTTAGTGGACAAAACTTTGCGATGGATTTTTATGTTTCGTCACTAAAAGTATGTGTCTTATATATTTAAGCACGAAAAGTAAATTTTGTCACTAAAAGCGAACAATTGGTCACGAATTTGTTATCGTAGCTAATAATTTCGTAGATATATATTATATTTGTTGTAGTGATTACATTAATTAATGCTTAATACACCCGCTCAAGTAAGGCATAGTAACAATGCCTAACTTGGAACAACAATGTTCAAAGGCTGGTTTTAACAAAGGCTTGGTAAATTATAAATCATAAAGCGTGAGTGTGTGTGTGATAAGAACCTAGTGTGCTTGAACTTGGTTCCTAACATAACAGAAGTCCACAACAATATGTTTCATGCAGCTATGAAACAGTGGATTATGACAGAGATAAGTGACGCCAACATTGTCAAAAAATATTGTGGGTGTATTTGGAATGGTGATACATAATTCATTGAGCAAGTTGCGCACCCATGAGTTCGACAAGCGCATTTGCAACTGATTTGTACTCTGCTTCAGGATGAGCGAGCTAACTTGTTATTTTTTCGGATGACCAACTCATTGGATTGGGCCCAAAGAAAAAGAACACAACGTGATGTGAATATTATGTCATTAGGGTCTCAGCCCAATTGACATCAGCATACATGTAAAGGTTGTTAGAGTTGCGAAGAATTCAAAGACCTGAAGTTGATGTGGCTTTAAGATACTGTAGTTCATCTTAACCGCCCTACAATGTTTATCAGTAGGTTCATGCATAAACTGTGACAGTTTGTTGACAACATAAGAAATATCAAGTCGTGTGAATGATAAATATTGTAACTTACCAAGGGTGCACCTGTAGAGTGTAGCATTAGCAGGCGGAGAACCATCAATTGCCCAAGGTAGTTTACGAGAGAACATTGGAGTAAGGACTCCTTTACAATCTTTCATATCCAATTCAGACAAAATGTCAAGAATGTATTTTGATTGATAGAGAATAAGACCACCTGGCACTTTTTTAACTCCGACACCCAAAAATTAGTCCAAGTAACCAAGATCCTTCATGAAAAACCGAGAACCCAAGGAATCGATAACATGTCTAATCAAGTTGCATGTCTTCCCATGATTAAAATGTCGTCAACATAGACGATTACATAACCATTTACAACCAAATTCTTCGAAATAAATAGAGAAGCATTAGTTTCAGACATGATAAATCCCATTTTCTGTAAATGATTGCGCAATGCAGTATACCAAGCCCGCATGGCTTGTTTCAGACCTTAAAATGGCCTTTTCTAATATGCAAACATGATAAGGGAACTGGAAATTAACAAAGCCTTGAGGTTGATACCAAAATACCTCTTTATTCAACTAGCCCTGTAGGAAAGCATCATTGACATCGAGTTGATGAATGTGCCAATTGTGTTGAAATGTTATTAATAAGATAAGGCGCACTGTTGTGGGCTTGATAGAGGTTTGATGAAAATCTAAGTCAGGGCATTGTGTGAAGACCTTTGACACAAGGCTCGCTTTGTATCAATCTATAGATGCATCTGCTTTTCTTTTAACGCGATACCACCATTTGCAGTCCACAACATTCTTCCTTGAGTATTTTGGTACAAATTCCCAAATCTGATTCTTCATCAAAGCATCATACTCTACTTTCATAGCTTGTCTCCACGTTTCATGGATGGTAGCTTATTTGGAAGTTGCTGGTGTAGTAGTGAAATGGGTGAGAAAATTGAATTGACTTTTAGGCTTGATAATATTATTTTAAGACCTAGTTGTCATTTGGTTTGGTGTAGGATCTGGAGTTGGCATGGGAGGTTGTTCTGGGGAGGGGTTAGGAGATAATAGGATCGAGGGATTTTCCATGCCATGAAGTGAAAAGGTCAACAATGGTGAATTGATGGCTGGAGATGGAATTGTCGGGGTTTGGTGTAGAGTTTTGGTGTTGGATTTATGTCACTAATATGTTATCAAAGGAATAGGTTGTGTGTGTGAATTGGTGTGACGCCAAGAAGAAGGAGAAGAAACTAGAGAATTACCTAGATTAGTAGCAGATGTTGGTACTTGGTTGGAATTAAAGAATTCAGTATCATTTATTGATGGTCCGGGCAAATTGGATTCTAAGGAGAAACGAGTATCATTTATTGATGGTTCAGGAAAATTGGATTCTAAGGAGAGTGGTACAAGCGGCAGTATATCAGGCTGTGGAGTAGGATTGCAAACTAACGTTGGAGTCTCCTCTTTGGAGTCAACTTCTTCCCAGATCAGTTGAGAAATTTTTTTCCTTACAACTAAAAACATAGTTTTAAAAGGAAAAAGTAATTTCGATAAAACAAACATCACGACTGATGAATATTTTGGACTTGACTGGGTCAAATCAGAGGTGTGCATGATGGCTCGGAGGAACACCTAGATACACACAAGAGGTAGACTTAGACTCTAACTTATGTTTGTTATATGCTTTAAGCCATGGATAACAAAGACAACCAAAAATTTTAAGATTGGCATAGGTGGGTGGTTTACCAAATAATATTTGGTAGGGTGACTCGTTATTTAAGATGGGCATGGGTAATCGATTAATGAGATAAACAGCTTGATGACAAGCAAATGACCATAGTTTTGGTGGAAGGGATGCTTCATGGAGAAGGTTTTTGGCTGTTTCAACAATATGACGATGATGTCGTTCATCTATGTCTACACATTGTCGCATGTAGGGAGGTGAAACTAAATGTTCAATGTCATTAAGCTGAAGATAGGACTGAAGACTTGTGTCTTCACCCTCTCCATTCGTATAAAGAGTTGAACTTTTGTTTTGAATTTTTTTTTCTACTAGACGAAATTTTTGGAATAAAGATGCGACCGCTTTTATATTTGATTGTATGCAGCCAAGTATACTTGGTGTATTGGTCAACAAAAATATAGTAATATAATATTTTGTCAACTGATAAAACACGTGATGGTCCCCATATATCGCTAAACAGAATCTAAAGAGGACTATTACTTGATAAACTTAGGCGTTGGAATAGAAAACTGTGTGCTTAAATTGTTTTAAAAAATTAAGTGGCGACTCTTCTCTAAATATTTTTCTTAAATTGTTTTATACTTGGAACATTTCCAAAAAGTGATTTTTCTAAAGATAGTAAAACTACGACACACGCCCTATGTTAAGTACTTTGTGATTATGAGTTAGGCTTGGATACAGTAAAAGTAACCCCTTTCCATTCTCAGACCAGCCGTTATTCGTGGACAAATGATCCCAAGGGGGAGATATTGTAATATCTCAAAATTTTCTAAATTAAGACTTGAACCATTCTTCGTTTACTTGTCGGGTCATTCGGGTGATTCTTAAATTGCCCATATTTGTAAAGGTAAATTCTTTAGTGTGTAAATGGTTCTGGATATCAATTAAGGTCACTAGAATCTCCTAGCACAAACTTAGGTTGAAAGTTTCCTTACTAATTAATTTTTTATGTAAGATTCTTTTTGGGTCAACTTCGAACGACCATATCTCTTAGAATATAAAGAGTTGTGTGGCTCATAACCTATCAAATTAAAGGTATTTGAATCTTCTTTGTAACGCGACAAATACCACAACAATTCAAGTTTTCAGTAAAACATTATGACCATTTTGGTAACCTGATACAGTGCAGTGACGAATTAGCCAACCGGAAAACATTAAAAAGGGTCATTTTTGTCTTTTTATCTCTATGAAAACCCTAAACGAATTTCTTAAGTAATTAAAGATCCAAAACAATCTCATTTTTCATCTCTTAATCATCATTCTCTTCTCTCTCAAATCTTAAGGCAAAACCCTAAGGAAAAATCAAAGTAGGAGACTCCATTCAAGATTCTTTCAATCTTTTGCAAGATTCGTCTTCAAGCTAAGTCTTTCTCCATGAATTTATTCTTTGCAACTCAAATTTCGCCATACAATTATGAATCACTACTGAAAATCATAATTTTTGGCCATAGAGATTTTGAAGAAACTAATTCAAGAATCTCAAGAAAGGTTTTCTTGATTGTTTACCTTCAAACTAGGGTTTCAAGGCTTCTAATCAAGTTTTTATTCAAGATTTTCAAGAACCTTGTTCTTCCAGGTCTATAAGGCTATCATAGTGTTAAACTACTTCGTCCTCACGTCCTACTACATTTACTTTCAAATCAGTAAAAGAGTAATCTAAGTTCTATCCCTAGATTTAAGTATTCTTGATATGAGTTGATTTTGAGATCTTGAGTTTCTAATTTTTTTTAAAATTCTATTCCTAATTATTGAATTTCTATATGTTATGCATTGAGATTCTTGAGTTGATTCGTTCATGTCTATATTTCAGCATGAACCCTATGAATTGAGTATTCTTGAGATGAGTAATATCGCTTAGTTCTTTAGTTCTTGCGTTCTGAGTATTGAGTTTTCTATATTGTTATTGAGATCCTTGAGTTGAGTTGTTCATGTCTATATTTCAGCATGAACCTTATTGTGAGTTATAAATTTTGAGAATCTTTTAAAGGCAACATTTTTTATTTTAAACTAAGTTTTTGATAAAGTAAATAGGAGTTTGAGAAAGAGTTTTAAAACATGATTAGTATGATAGTCGAATATGCCATAGATGTTTAAGCAGTATGATATCTAGATATGCCATCAATGTTTATGTAGTATGACTTTCCGAGTCATCAATGATGAGATCACAATATGATTTTTAAAGTAGTTTTGATAAAGAGTTTTCAAATATGAATTGAGTAAGAGTATAAGGGAACTAAGTATTTCCAAATGTATCGGTTTTTACATTGAGAAAAGAGAAACTTTAATTTCTAAATAAGTTAATGAGTCCAGAGATATTTCAGAGCAGTTACCTCTTTTAAGAGGTTATTTTCAGTAATTACCTCAAAACAGAGAAATAATTTGTTTTATACATTTGAGCATGAGTATATATATTATTAGGAGTAGTATTGAGCACTGATATGAAGATGAGTTCAGACAACTAAAAATCCACATAAACCATGTATGCTAACATGGTAAAGGATCATACTTTTTAGATCAATCCTTATTGCTTAGTTGATCTACTTAGTTGAGGTGTTCTATACCCTGACAAGGTATATGTCATTTATGGCAGCGTGGGCGAGACTCTTTATCATCACGTAGCTCATAGTGATGGTTGTCGTTTAGAGAATCCCTCAAATAGAGTAAAAAGTGTATTTTTATTATATCGCTTAATATGTTGAGTTAAGAGATGAATAAGTATTTTGTAAAGTTTTAGTGATTTCACTTCTTTATTTCTTAACTTCCAGTTGAGTGTATATGATCTATTGCAGTCCTTTCATTCCGTTATTTGTTATTCAGCTATATTAGATACTCGTACATTCAATGTAATGATGTCAACCGACGTGCATCTTTTAATAATGCAGATTCAGGTTGTTAGGATCATCAACAAGAGTTTGTTGAGATCACTTCAACTGCTCATCAGCTTTTGAGTAAGACCTCCTTGTTTCTAGAGGACTGTATTTTTATTAGTTGTTAGTAGTAGTTCCCTTGAGGAGTCGTGCGTCTTGTCCCGACACTCATCTTTGTATAGTAGAGGATTCATAGATATACAATTTTGGAGAGTCTTTCAGTTTCAGATATTTTATTTAAAACTCATGTTTCATACTTAGTATATTCAGCGAAGTTTTGAGATTCAGTAAACTGTTTTTAAGAGATTCTTTCAATTTGATGCTTATGTATGTTTGAGTTAGTCTTCCGCTTGTAGTCAGCCAGGATGAGGGTTCTCTTGGGGACCAAAAATGGTTCTCGAGTGCCGGTCACGTCCAGGGTATAGGCTCGGGTCGTGAAAAACTTTGTATCATAGCCTAGAGTTCACGTGTCCTAGGGTGTCTATGAAGTCATGTCAATAGGATCTTATTTGTGGTTAAGAGAGCCCCACTTCTATAACTGATGGACTATAGACATTTAAGAAAAGTTTCCCTTCTTTCATACTCTAAATACTGCAATAGACATGTGTCATAAGTAACTTATTCAAACTCGTGTGTTTCCCTATTCATTCGACTACCCCGCATACTTAAGGTAGGTGAAAAGCAAAGTCAGATCCTTATCAATGAGTTTCTCTAACCAAAAGTCTTCAGAAATTCATGATACTATAGAGGGGCTTGATAGAAACCCATGAGTAATTTAAGTGTTGAGTTTCGAAAGAATGCTCTCTTATTTGTATAAATCGTGTGTTCATGCTAAAAGCGAGATGTATTCCCAGACTCTTTTGTCTAAACATTGTTTCAGTTGAGACCCTTATGAGGAAGCGTGTTTTAGATCTACGGTAGTGCTGTCACCCGAAAAGATAGTATGAGTTATGAGATTATAAGCAGTAGTAGTAAAAGTGCCCAAAGTTAGATGAATGCATGCAGAGGTTCAGTAATCTAAGAAAGGGAGATAGTGATGAGGCAAATTATGTTGTTGTAGTCATACACCCAGTAAGTTATTAATGAGAAGTTTTCCCTTATGGGTAGACTAAGAAGTGATGAGTTTGTGTAAATCTCATGATAGAAGGTAGAGTAAGAGTTACTAGTTAGGATGAGTTAGAGTATACTTTAACTAGAAAGGAGTTTATGATGATGTGTCATTGTGTTAGTAATGACCAATTGTATGTGTTGAATAGAAGAGCAGATTTTGCATGAGGTGATAGATCTAAGCCATACTTATGATTTTTGGGAGATCCCATGATAGTTAGAGGGCTATAGAACTAGTTAGTCAATGATGTGTAGTGAGTGGGTAAATAGTACTTAAGTTGTGAAAGGAAGTGTGACGGTAAATTGTAAGTATGAAGACTGAGATAAAGATTTACAACTTGTCATGAGGTTTTAGTGGGCGAGTGTTTCTTAATTTTTATCTAGTAGTAGTAAGTTAGTATAGTAAGCGAGTAATCATATTGATATCCGGGTTTAGTAATAACCATTAAGTTTGAATTTGAAGTGAGCATTGTGATAAAAAGAATGGCAACATGAGGATAATGATGTTAGTTTTGAGATCTGATCTGGTAGACTTGACATAAAGTAGGTGAGGAATTGAGATGTTAGTTGTAATGAATATGAGTGGTACAAGTGAGAGATCCTAACCTTTAGATGAGGGCATTGAAGTGAGGCTAAGTCCTAAGAGTAACAAGAGCATTAAGATGTGTACCCAAGATTGTATGTAACTAGACGAGGTTCCAATTTAGTTAATGGTTTTGCATGTGTGCCTAGATAGTATATTTGAGCTGTCAATATGGAATAGGGTGATGTAAGCAATACATTTTTTCTTTCCTTAATATTTAAATGAAGCGGCCTTATAAGTCAATGAGAAGAGGTTGATAGAAGTATATTTGAAAGAGGTCTTAGAAGGAGTCTTAGTACCTGCTTATGGAGAGTTCAGTAGCCATGAGATAAGCCTTTCCCGAGTATTAGAGTAAAGTGAATGTAGGACAGTTTAGAGATGATGGAATAGATCCATAGCTTTAAAGTGTCAGGGGGAGATGATAAGATGAGAAATCAAGTCAACTACTGAGAATGTGATAGTGATGTCTTCAGAAAGAGTTTTAGAGATATATCAATCCGTTCATAATCTTGCGTATTTCTCAAGCCGAGTTATTATAACATCTTGTTTATCTTCCTAATATTAGAATTATGTCTATGACCTATGCTCATACACTTCAGAGAGATTCACATTTATGCTTAGTTTCTAGAATGAAGGGCAAAGAATTTAGCCCATTGATCTCGATCTTACTCCATAAAGTTATGCATATCAGCCTCATTGTATGAACGTATTCATATAAGCAATCGTGTCTCATAGTATGTTTAGTCTCACAAATTCATGATTTACTCTCACTGGCTAGCAACATAATGTTATGTCATGCATATTCTTATATTAGATATCTTGAATGAATCATTATTATGATCTTTTGCCCTAAAGCACTTTCAATTATCCTTTTCAGTTTTGATAGCGATGTTGTTGATATTAGTTGAGTATTGATAGAAGCAGAGGGTTGATATTTCTTAACGTGGTATTGGTGGTCTTCTTATTTCATCTAATGTTATAAATGTTGAGGAAAAAGGAGATAAGATTTTACGATGAGTAATAAGTCAATACCTGGTAAATAATGTTTGATAGTTTTGTTGGTAGAAGTGACGAGAGAATGAGAAATTATTATAAGGAGTGGATCAATGCATGATGCATTAGGTGGTTCTTGATTAGGACTCGAGGTTGGTTGAATGTGGTGGTAAGGAGTAATATCCTTGGGGATGATATTTCCTATAGATGTGTAGAACCCGAATCTTGCGATTTAGATTAGAATAATCACTTTATGTTAAGTACTTTGTAATTTGAGTTAGTCTTGAATATAGTAAGAGCATACAATTAGACTTAGACCTTGGTAAGAGTAGTCATATACCCGTGTGGGAACTATGAGTTGCAGCCAATGAGGTGTGGTGATAGAAAAGAAGAGATAGTTGAGAAGTATTTCTAAGCTTCAAAGCTACTAGTCATATCACTCAAGGCATAGTGTTCCTATTCTTACCTTGTGCCCATATATCCTTGCTTTATATCAAATAGCTTCAAATAGAGCGTGACTATATTCAAACTCATATCGTTCTTGACTTATGTGCAATAGACAGTTTCAAGCTCATAGTATGATTTAGTTTTGCCTATGTTAGTAGGCAAGTTTAAAAGTCAGAAAGATAGTAAGAGTAACTCATTTCCCTTCCATCCTCAGTTGAACCATCATTCGATGACGAATGATCCCAAGGGGAGAGATATTGTAACACCCAAAAATTTCTAAGTTAAGACCCGAATTATTATTCATTTACATGTAAGGTCATAACAGGTGATTTTTAAATTGATCATACGTGTAAAGGTAAATTCTTTAGTGTTGGAATGATTTTGGATATCAATTAAGGTCACTGGAAATTCCTAAAGCAAAGTTGAGTTTAAAGTTTCTTTACCGATTAAGTTTTGATGTAAGATTCTCTTTGGATCGACTTTAAATGATCATATCTCCTAGAATATAAAGAGTTATGTGGCCCATAACCTATTAAATTAAAGGTATTTGAATCTTCTTTCTAACGCCACCAATTTTGCAACAATCTGAGTTTTGAGTAAAATGTTATGATCAAATTAGTAACCTGATGCAGTGCAGTGACGAATTAGCTAATGAGGAAACATTAAAAAGGGTCGTTTTTGTCTTTTTTATCTCTAAAAAAACCTAAGCAAATTTCTTAACTAAATAAAGATCCAAAACAGTCAGATTTTCATCACTTTATCCATCAATATCTTCTCTCTCAAACCCTAAGGAAAAACCAAAGTAGAAGACACCATTCAAGATTCTTTCAATTTTTTTCAAGATTCTTCTTCAAGGTAAGTCTTTCTCCAAGAATTCCATTTTTCCAACTCAAATTTCTCCATACAATTATGAATCACTAATGAAAATCATAATTCTTGGCCAAAAATATTTCAAGAAACTAATTCAAAAATCTCAAGAAAGGTTTTCTTGATTGTTTACCTTCAGGCTAGGGTTTCAATGCTTCTACTCAAGTTCTTATTCAAGATTCTTCAAGAACCTTGTTCTTCCAGGTATGTAAGGCTATCATAATATTGGACTAGTTCTTCTTCACGCCCTACATCTACTTTCAAATCAGTAAAAGAGTAATCTAGGTTCTATCCCTATATTTGAGTATTCTTGAGATGAGTTGATTTTGAGTTCTTGAGTTTCTGATTCTTTTTTAAATTTTATTCCTAATTATTGAATTTCTATATGTTATGCATTGAGATTCTTGAGTTGATTCGTTCATGTCTATATTTCAGCATGAACCCTATGAATTGAGTATTCTTGAGATGAGTAGTATAGTTGAGTTCTATGTTTTTGAGTTCTAAGTTCTTCAGTTCTTTAGTTCTTCAGTTCTGAGTATTGAGTTTTCTATATTGTTATTGAGATCCTTGAGTTGAGTTGTTCATGTCTATATTTCAGCATGAACCCTATTTTGAGTTATAAATTTTGAGAATCTTTCAAAGCAATTTTTTTTGTTTTGAACTGAGTTTTTGAGAAAGTAAAGAATAGTTTAGCAAGAGTTTTGAAACATGATTAGTATGACAGTCGAGTATGCCATCAATGTTTAAGCATTATGGTATCTTGATATGTCATCAATGTTTATGCATTATGACTTCTCGAGTCATCAATAATCAGATCACAATATGATTTTTGATATAGTTTTAAGAAAGAGTTTACAAAAATGAATTGAGTAAGCATATAAGGAAATTAAGTATTCCCAAAGGTATCAATTAATTTACGCTCTTTCAAGTTCAAGAAAGAGATTTAAGTCCTTTATGGCCCTTTCAACCCGCCGAAATGGAAGGCTTTGCACTGTACCCAACTGGAGAATCTCCTTCAGGTGCAAAGCGTTTTTTTACATTGAGAAAAGAGAGACTTTGATTTATAAATGAGTTAATGAGTTTAGAGATATTTAGAGCAGTTACCTCTTTTAAGAGGTTATTTTTAGTAATTACCTCAAAATAGAGAAAGAGAATGTTTTATTCATTTGATCATGAGTATATATATTATTGGGAGTAGTATTGAGCACCGATATGGGGATGAGTTCAGACAACTCAAAATCCGCATAAATCATGTATGCCAATATGGGTAAAGGATCATACTTTTTAGATGAACCCTTGTTTCTTAGTGGATCCACTTAGTTGAGGTATTTTATACTTCCGGCAAGTTATAGGACAGTTTTGGCAGCGTGGGCGAGACGTTGTATCATCACGTAACTCATAGTGATGGTTGTCGGTTAGAGAATATCCCAAATGTAGTTAAAAGTGTTTTTTTTATTATATCACTTAATATGTTGAGTTCAGATATGAGTAAGTATTTTGTAAAGTTTTAATGATTTCACTTCTTTATTTCTTTACATCCAATTGAGTATATATTGTCTATTGCAGTCCTTTCATTCTGTTATTTGTTATTCCTCTATATTACATACTCGTACATTAAATGTACAAATGTCATTCAACCTGCATCTTTTAATGATGCAAATACAGGTTCTTAGGATCCTCAACAAGAGTCCGTTGAGATCACTTCACCTGCTCGTCAGCTTTTGAGTAAGACCTTCTTGTTTCTGGAGGACGCCAATTTTATTAGTTGTTAGTAGTTCCCTTGAGGAGTCGTATGTCTTGTCCCGACACTCATCTTTGTATAGTAGAGGCTTCATAGATAGATAGTTTTGGAGAGTCTTTCAGTTTCAGATATTTTATTTAAAACATATGTTTCATACTCAGTATATTCAGCGAAGTTTTGAGATTTAATAAACTGTTTTTAAAAGTTTCTTTCAATTTGATGCTTATGTATGTTTGAGTTAGTCTTCTGCTTGTAGTCAGCCAGGATGAGGGTTCTCTTGGTGACCAGAAATGATTCTCGAGTGTCGGCCACGTCTAGGGTATAGGCTCGGGTCGTGACAATGATGATCTTCACCAATTCTCACTGCTCCCCAATCACACAATAAGGCATACTTTATCTATCTATATATAAAAGGAGAAGAAAAAATGACACATGTCAATACCACAAATTTTCAGTATTTTAAATAATTTCAAATAATTAATAATTAATAATTAATTAAATAAATATAGACACATGTCAATAACTAGAATTAGAACGACACATGTCAGCACCACAAAAAAATAGGATTTTAAGTAATTAAAAAATATTAATCTATCTTATATATCATAGTAGTAGAAAAACCACATGTCAGCACCATAAAATTTTCAATTTTAATTTTTTAAATAGTTTTAATTTGTGTTAGTTAGTTATTTTCCATTTAAATTTTAAAATGTTTGAAATAATTAAACGGATATTTTTAGGGATAAGAAATAACCGTTTCTATTCTTTTTTATTTTAAAAATATTTAACTCTATCTTTATCATTTACATTTATTTAATTATTTCAAAATTTTGTATTTATTTCAAAATAAATAATCAGCAATTCATTTCGTGTGTGTGATTTCTTTTTTAAATATTTAATTTTTATCTTTTAAATTATCAATTAACTAAATAGAATTAATTTTATTAAAATTATCAAAGAAAAAAATTACTGTTTTAGATGACAAGTTAGCGTTTTTTACCTAATTAAAATTGTTTTTTTTTTTTTAAAAAAATACGTTATAATTTAAAAGAAAATTTAGAGTCTTGAATTTTGAGTTTTAAAAAAAATAAATATATAATTAAAAACTGATTAACAAAACAAAAAGACATATGTAATTGCAATTAATTATTCTAAAATTAGTGGGAGTAGTTACATTTATGCAATTGCATTTATCTTTTTAATTTTGATTTACTGTAAAGGAAGTAGTGGATTCCTAAAATATAGGTTATAGGTAACTGATTAAACAAATTCTTCTTTCTTTTTAAAACTTCATAAATCAAATTATTTTAATTCATGAATCGAAATTTGACAAAAAAAAATATAATAAAATGACAAACTCACAAATAATTTTCATAATAATTACAATTTTCAAAATAAAGAATTACCATCCTATTTTCTTCAATATTTGCGTTGTATAATATATGAACGAAATTTTTAAAAAACATTTTAAAAAGAAAATAAAAAAGGAATCTCCCACGTTTGTTATTAAAACAAATAATCTACAATTCTTTTTTCAAAAAATATATGCAAAATTTATAATTTATTAAAAATAATTTAAAATATGAAAATCATAATAAAAACTGTTAAAAAAAAAAGAGAATAGAAAAAAAGACACGTTTTACAAAACTCGTGCAAAATAAAAAATAATATCCAAACGTGTAAGTTTTTATATTTGAGTAATTAATTTAAAATTTAAATTTTAAAATATAAATAAATAATTTTATCCCTAGAAAATAGCTAACTACATAACACACATTTAAATAACAAAAACTATTCTTAACTTCATCTCTTACCTTTTCTTAAAAACCTATTAATTTCAGAATTGCTTATTCTCTTATATTTATTCAACCACTTCAAAATGATAACATTTTTTGCTTTTCGTGTGTTTTTTTCGATTCTAACGTTTTTTTGGTTTATGACAATTAATCTTCAACATTTGAAGTGATGAGTAATAATATATAAATATAATGGTGGTTGTATGTTGGTGATTTAGATAGCAATTTGTAATTTGCATGTTATCGTTATCAAGTTTGAATATGTCTGGATAGTGATTGTGAAAGAATGAATATAGATTTATTTTGGTGGATTGTGCTTCTAATTTGATAGATTTATTGAAGAATATACCAAACAAAAAGGCTCCCTAATATACATTCACTAGAGAATTATATCTATTTTTGTAGTTAAGAAAAAAGTATATTTTTATAATTATCATTATGCAGGTCATTATTTTTTTTAGATTTATTGAAAAAGTTAACTGGGAGTCATTGTTAATAAGGCCTACCAATTTCCTCTTGCATTATTTTTCTATGCATGTTTTGTATAAAAACTCCAACCTTTTGAAATTTACTATAGTGGTTGTGGCTATTGCAGGTGCAATGAATGTGATTGTTCATACAATATAACTGGTATTAATGTTATACTCCCATTTTTATTGTTCATAGAGAATATAAATATTGCTTCTTGCTTTAAAAGTATAGTTTGTTGGCAGATGCTTAAAATATTTTCAATGCTCTTTTGAAATATTAATTGAGAAGTTTTAAGACCGAAAACATTCCTGAAAATATGAATATATTATTTAGTAAATATTATTTATTGTCTAAAAAAGCATTTAATAGAAAAGAGGGAACTGAAAATTACAATATAATATTATAAACATTGTATTAGTAATAGACATATACATGCATTGATGTGATTCAGGTCAAGTGAAAGACAATGAAGGCATATATATGGGACACAACACTCAACAGAGCAAGAAACTAAAGGTAAAGGTATGATTCTTGTAAAGATGACTGATAATTTTTATGGTTATATTAACATGAAAGTGATCTTTTTTCCAATAATGCGTTCCTAAAGACACAATGAATTAAAGAGGTAAATTCTGATTACACGATAGTAAAATGTGCTCTGAAAATCAGTTGTATAATTTTTTTCGTCAAATTTATCTGTACATATGAATGATTCTTTTAAAAGGGTGATAGTAATTTTTTAGGTGAAAGATGTTCTAGCTTGGCATGTATACTTTCGGAGAAATTAATTATGCTCAATTTATCCTTGGAATCACTTGATAGTGTAAAAAAAGTTTTACATCGATGATGCGCAAAATTTGAACTCTAAGTAAAAAGATAACAACTTGCTATAGCAGGTCAATGATACCCGATTACGTAACAAAATCATACAGTAAGGGTGAAAAAACATTATAATAATTTTTATATTCAAATATTCTTATCAGCTTCTATATAATTTCAATTCATTAATGTTATAGTGATTAATAATTGCTTTTTTAAAGAAGTTTTAACAAAATATAAATATTAATAAAATTACAATAATTATGACAAGTACATCTTATAAATATTTCGCAAGAGAGTCAACTTTATAATTACTACACATAACAAATTAAATTGCAAGTGAGAGCTATAAATAGGACTCTTTCATTATTGATTTTTCTCATCCCATCACTCATTTGGCAACACTAATCTTGCTTTTTAGTACAACAACAAGATCTTAGCTGAGAATAGTTCTTCAATTAAGTATAGTTTCTATGAAGAAACATACGATGTAAATTTTTCTAATTTAACGATCTATCGATAGAGAAAGTTCTCTTTGTATTTATTTTATTCTCAATTCAAATATGTACGAGGTAATCCCAGAATACACTTGACCAATGATATGCCAATATATGATGGTGAAACACCAAATGGCGAGGCAGAAGAGGTTTTGAAGGACGACGAAGCACAAGTAGGAGAAGCGGTTGATGTTGTTGTTCCTTTGGAACCACGTCCAGCTATATGCCAAGACGTGGTTCTTTTGTGGAGTACTATTGTCCAGATCTCAACCTTTCTCCACCAGAGGAAGATAATGAAGATACTTATTAATTGAAACTAGAAACAATGGGATGTCAGAAGGTACAACACAAGAAGTACCTGAAGGCCTAGGGGCCGGAGTAGGCAAAACTGCCTCTACAGGTAGTGAGTCTGTGTCCACAATCGGGGAAGAATCCACTGGGGTTACCTTCTTCTTCTTCTCCACCTCATATTTCAAATATCTACCACAATCCTCCTAATATCGATAGAGGATGTGAGAATCACTTCCACATCCTTCTTCGCATCTAGAGGAAATCGAGCCCTTCTGCAAAGCTCGGTGATCAACACCGAAAAAGGGAGGGACGTCTGACGCTACTTGGCCCTCATGGCCATCTCCTGCCCAAAGATTTTCCCCAAATTAATTCGCTCCAGTGCAATGATCACGCCAAGACAAGCCACCTTTGAGTGGCGAATGACGGACTCATTCTAGGATGGCATCACAGTACTGCTAATAAAGCCAAACCAGTACCTAGCAACTACATGTAGGTCCCTCTTTTCTATCGGGACCCCTGCCTCTAACCACCTTGGGGTGACGTCAGAGAGAAAGGGAGAAAGCCAACCCTTCAAGTCATCCAGGGACTGAGCTATAGCCAAACACTCATACTTGTGCTCGAACACCATTGCTCTCTGAAGGGTAACATTTATGAGATCCTTGCAGCACCCAACTTCCACACCTCGGACCATGACCGATTTAACCGGTCTGAACTCGCCGGCCTTCTTCTTACTCTTTGGTACCAAGGCACCATATGCATCATAGAATTCCCGGACCCATGAAGGAACATAGGGGCCTCGGGGTTTGGTGAAAATCTGAAACCTGTGCCACTATAGTATCTCTCTCACACTGGAGTACTTGCCCACAAGGCCTTCTGTCGATAGTAACTTCTCCTCGAGGATGGTTCTCAAACCATCGCCTTTCAACATGTTGAGAAGCCTAGGGGAAGGGATGAATGGTGGCATTGGAGCCACAGGATATGCCTGAGCAGGCACTGAGTCTGCTGGTGCGGGAGGTGGAGGGACCTTAGCGGAGTTAGAGCGAGATCTACCTCAAATTTCAGCCCTCCGGGATTGCAAGGGTTGGTCATCCTCAGGCTCAGATAGAGCAACCTGGGAGCTAGTAGTAACCCTGTCAGATATGGGCCTCTTGCCCTTGCCTTTGTCACACGGTGAAAGCTCTTGCCTTCCTTTCTTTGGAGAATTTGACCCCTCTTCATTGATCGTGATACCCCGTGCTCTTTTCCGAGGTGGCATTTCAACGTTGGTCCTTACCATGTCTGCAAAACATCAGGAAAAAGTGAGAAACACTTCAATCAAAAGCATAGAAAAATAGCAATTGCAGACAGACTCGTTGAACCGATCTTCGAGTCGCCGAATCAGTATGGCGAGCTAGATCGGGCTCGCCGAAAGGATTGGCTAAAAATTCTTAGAAAAATATGATATGTCGGCGATGGGAAGGCCTTTCGGCGAATCGCCGAAAGCATTCGGCGAGAAAGGATTAGCCCGCCGAAAGTTACAGTGCAATTTAAGGTTCAGGGGTGCAGACAAAGGGCGATCAAGAAGACTTTCGGCGAGTTGCCGTGTTCCTTCGGCAACCTCAAGCTTCTTGCCGAAAGTGACAGAACTAAACTTCAAGCATAGCACGAAATTAAAGGCGAGATAGGGAACTTCGGCGAACCACCGAGTGGTTTG
>JAJOOR010028342.1:0-13928 GCA_036250505.1 Solanum acaule | reverse complement strand
CCGTCGCTTTTTGTAAAATAATTTTAAAAATAATTATTTTAATTAAAAAGCGACGGACGGCATCTCTTAGTCCGTCGCTTTTTTGGAGCGACGCTGTCCGTCGCTTTTTCTTCCGTCGTTTTTTAGCAGTTTTTGAGTAGTGGACGAGCAAGTCTATGAACATCCTTCGCTAACTCTTTTCTTTCTTCCTCAACATGGGCTACACTACCCATAGATAGTCTACTAAGGGCATCTGCTACTTCATTTGCCTTACCAGGATGGTAATGCACACTTATGTCATAATTCTTGAGGAACTCAAGCCATCTTCTCTGGTGAAGATTCAACTCTTTCTGGGTGAACACATATTGAAGGTTCTTATGGTTTGTGAACACATCTATATGAACCCCATACAAGTAGTGTCTCTAAATCTTGAGTGCAAACACCACTGCTGCAAGCTCGCGGTCATGAGTTAGATAGTTCTTCTTGTGCACCTTAAGCTGTCTAGAAGCATAAGCCATAACTACCTTGCTGCATTAACACATAACCTAGGTCGACTCTGGATGCATCACAATAAATCACATATCTGTCTGAACCTTATGGTAGAGTCAAAACAGGAGCTGTAGTCAACTTAGTTTTCAATTCTGTGAAGCTTTTCTCACAATGATCTGACCAGTGAAATTTGACCATCTTCTGAGCCAGCCTAGTCAATGGTGAGGCTATGGATGAAAATCCTTCCATGAACCTTCTGTAATAACCCGCTAGACCCAAGAAACTTCTGATATCTACAAGAGAGGTAGGTCTGGGCCCTTGTTTCACTGCCTCTATTTTCTGGGAATCCACCTTCGTTGGATACTATATGCCCAATGAAGCCACTGATTGTAACCAAAACTCGCACTTGTTAAATTTTGCGAATAACTGGTGATCTTTGAGAGTTTGCAGAACAACTCTCAAATGACTCGCATGTTCTTCCTTATTCCTAAAGTAAATGAGGATATCATCAATAAAGATGATAACGAACAAGTCCAAATACTGCTTGAACACTTTATTCATCAAATCCATGAAAGCTGTAGGAGCATTGGCTAGTTCAAATGACATAAATACAAATTCATAATGACCATACCGAGTTCTGAAGGTTGTCTTCGGAATGTCACTATCTCTTACCTTGAGCTGATGATAACCTGATCTGAGGTCTATCTTTGAGAAATGACTAGCACCCTAAAGTTGGTCAAACAAGTCATCAATACTGGGGATGTGATACTTATTCTTGATTGTGACATTATTCAACTGCCTATATAGTAAATGCACATCCTGAGTGAACCATCTTTCTTCTTCACAAACAACACTGGTGCACCCCATAGAGAAATACTAGGTCTGATGAAGCCCTTGTCTAGAAGGTCTTTCAACTGCTCTTTCAATTCCTTAAGCTCAACTACAGTCATTCTGTAAGGAGGAATCAAAATAGGTTGGGTATCTGGAAGGAGATCAATTCCAAAGTTGGTTTCCCTTTCGGGAGAAACTCCGGGAAGATCTTCTGGAAACACTTCTAGAAACTCATTAACTACTGGAACTCACTCAAGAGTTGGGGTTTCAAAGCTAAAATCCTTAACCCGAACTAGATAATAGAGATAACCCTTAGAAATCATCTTCTTGGCCTTAAGGTAAGAAATGAATCGACCCCTAGGCGCTAAGCTACTACCCTTCCATTCAAAGATTGGTTCGTCTGGAAACTGAAAACTAACAATCCTAGTTCTACAATCGACTGAGGCATAGCAAGATTGTAACCAATCCATGCTTAGAATGACATTGAAGTCTACTATTTCTAACTCTACAAGATCTGCTGAGGTGACTTTCTGAGAGATTATGATATGGCAATTTCTGTATACCCGTCTAGCTATAACTGGGTCACCGACTGGAGTAGAGACTGAGAAAGGTTCTGAGAGATTTTCTGGACTAACATCAAACTTATCTACTATAAAAGGAGTTACAAAGGAAAGAGTAGCCCCTGGATCTAACAAAGCATAAACATTGAGATCAAAGACTCATAACATACCAGTGACTACATCAGGAGAATCTTGCTGATCCTGGCGAGCCTAAAGAGCATAGAGCCTATTTTGGCGTTGTCCGCCACCTGTACCAGATCAGTTACCTTATTGAGTCGGGCGACTTGCTGGTACCGCTGAAGTTGTGGACTTAGCTCTACCATTGCCTCATTGACCCTGTTTAGAAGGACAATACCTCAACTAGTGACCAGACTGACCACATCCAAAACATCCTTCCTTTCCTGTAAGGCACTTACCCGGATGGTTCTTACCATACTTAGGGAAAGTTGGGCAGGTTTCGATACCTGAAACACTTCCCTGAGACTTAGAGCCTAATGCCCGACCCTTCTGATCTTGTCTGAATTTGGAGGATGGTGATGAAGGTGCTGGAGCTGAAAATTTCTGTTGACCCTGTGAGCGATTTCCACCACCTAATTTCTATTGAGAATAGTTGTAGTTTCCAATCCTAGCCTTCTTGTTCTCCTTAGTCTGTTCCCTAAGTTTATCACCCTCAACCTGTTGAGCATGAGTCATGAGCCTAGAGATGCTCATATTTTCGAGCAACATAACATTTCTACACTCTGTCTTTACCAAGTCTGACACTCCATATAGAAACTTACTCATCTGAGCCCTGGAATCAGCAACCATGTGAGGAGCATACCTGGAGAGTTGGGTAAACTTGAGCCCATACTCTTGGACTATCATGCTACCTTGCCATAAGTTCATAAAGTCCTGAGCTTTCACCTCCCTTAGCTCTCTTGGGAAAAACCTGTCCAGAAAAGTCTCACTAAAACAATCCCAAGTGATAGGAGGTGCATCTGTACCCCTGTTCTATTTCTAATGAGTATTCCAGATGTGAGTCACATCCTTAAGTTGGTAAGATGCTAACTCAGCCCGATCATTCCCAATTACCTGTATCACTTCAAAGATCTTCTTGACTCATCAATGAAGTTTTGGGGATCTTCTCCAATCTGCGATCCTAAGAACTCTGGCGGATTCATCCTAACAAAGTCTCGCACTCTTGCTGCAGCTGACCTAACATTAGCATTTACCGGAACTGGAGCCCGCTGATTATTTTGGTTGGCCACACTCTGAGCCAACATCTAAATGGCGTTCCAGAATTCTGCATTCAAAACTTCTTGATTTGGGATTAGAGGAGCTGCATTTGCGTTCCTGGCATTTGCATTCCTGGCGTTAGCTCTACGAGGAGGCATGATTATTGAAACATATAATGTCGAGTTAGAATGGAATCAGATCATACCTTACGCACGATAAGAGTAACAAGAAAATGAGAATTTTCCTAATACACTTTGTAGCCTCCCTCTCATTAGATGTGGTGCACTTAACACCCATGAAAAAGACTCTACTTAGTGAGGCTTTCGGACATCCTAGGACACTTAAACCTAGTGCTCTGATACCAAGTTTGTCACTCCCCGAGCTACCCCGATACGCGGACACGGGACCTAGGATCACAAGTGACCCTAAGCTAACCCTGCTGGCATAATTATGAGCATATTAAAGATAATCTGAGAAATAAAACTGTTGCGAAAGCTAATAATAAGTAAATCTGAAATGATGAGGAATACCCATATACTAAAACTGAATATCAAATGAATATCAAATCTGAGAGTTTAATACAAAAGAAACATCAAACTTAAATACTAAGCTAAATCTAACTATGTTTGAATATAGCCTCTAACTGACTAGAAGTGCCGAGACATGCCCCAGCTAAGTCTAGCAAAACTGAAACTAAAACAATGAAAACTAAAAGATAACATGACTATTGTCCTCGAAGAATGAGAACTCACCATTGATGCTGCTAAACTGGAGATCAGTAACCGATCTAGTCGTGATCTGGATGCTGAGAACCTGAACCTACATCACGAGAAGATGTAGCTCAAAGTATGCGTCAGTACTTGAAAGGTACTGATCATGCAAGATAGAGTAAAGTTGAAATAAACACATAACTGAAAAAGCAATAAAACAAGAGCATAATCTTAACATGATATAGATACTGAATACTGAACTAACTGAATGCAATGACCAAATTTATAACATGTTGAGACTGAGTACTGAATGTAGTGAAATATGGTCAATGCAATGGAGTCTGACTGGACTGTGGGATCTACTAACAACTGATAATAAAACTACATGAGCTAAATGTGGAGTCCGATGTGTACGTCCCATCGAGAGAACCCAATACACCCTGGCAAAGGTGTAGAGGCATGTTGGCGTGATCACTAAAATGATGCCCACAAAGGGGACTTATAACCTACGTGGCTCGTAATTCTGGGACTATATTGGTGATTGACCCCAGTCCAACTAGGTATTATGCTACTCCCAATAGATTAAATGATTAACCCATTATGACTGAATTTCTGTAATATATTAGATAGCACAAAACTGACATGCAAACAGAGAATGCATATTAATATACTGATAATGACACATCCAAGACTGAGGCAAGTATATCTGAAATACTGAAATATCTGACCTAGCATATGTAATTCAAGGACTAAAGAAATACACAACTAGGGTTCTGAAATTCATGCGATAAACAAAGTAATAACATGATAATCTGATTCGGAACATGTAAATAACTAATTCATGATAATCTGCTAAAGTTCTAGAAACCCTAGGTTTAGTTGATAATAGGGAATCAAGAATCTGACTGAAATCTAGGGACTTAATGGGCGAAAGGAACCCACTAGTGAAATCCCACATACCTAGTGACAAATTCCACGGAGAAATCTTTCGATTTTGGGGATGGAACTGATGGAACCTTGTTGCGTTCTGAACTAGGGTTGCTCCCCTCTTGCTCCTCTTTCTCTTCTAATTTTCTAAGTTTTGATGAAAGATATGAGTTACGTAAGTTCTAGTTCTGTTTCTGGGCTAAAACTAAACAAAACCACGTAGTTTAGGGTTAAAACGACGTAGTTTAGAGGTCTAACGAAATAGGAAAAGACCAAAAGACCCCTGACTTAAAGCTGCAGACGGGATGACCACGACCTCTTTCACGGACCGTGAAAGGGACCACAAACCGTGAAGGCCCTCATGGTCTTCACTTGGTCCTGTGGTTCTGAAGGCTTGGTCCACGAGCCACTACCACGGCCCGTGTGGAGGACCACGGACTGTGAAGGTCCCCGTGGTCCTCACTTGGGCTGAGGTCTTGAGGCTTAGGTCTGGGAGGCCTACTGGTTAGGCTTCACGGACGCTCCCACGACCCGTGTGAAGGACCATGGACCGTGAAGGTCCCCATGGTCTTCATTTGGGTGTGGGGGTCTAAGGGGCTAGCTAGGGAGGCTACTGGTTCTATACGACAGACACCACCATGGCCCGTTGTCAAGATCACGGTCCGTGAAGGCGTCTGTGGTCTGACATCTAGGCCTGGTGGACTTTAACTCAAGACTACAGGTAGGTCTACGAACCATGGACCCTATCACGGTCCGTGAACCCTGATGTGGTCCACTGCTTCAGGTAACTTTCTGCAAAAAATAATTCTAGGTCTGGTTTTTAAGGTGTTACAGAACCAAAAAAGGGCACACCCAACCGGGATGTGATACGGTAGGTAGGGAGTGAACGTTGCAAGAATTGTTAATGTTCGAGAAAAGGTGTCGTGTGTTGTAATGGTGAGGAGTGGGGGTAGTGTACGTGATGTAAGTGCTTATGTGGATTTCACCTTGGAGAAAGGGATTTGTGGTTAGTAGAAAGCTTGACGTAATGTACTATGTGGCCATGTTTGGGAAATATGAAGAGGAAGTAAGGGTATGACGGGAGTGGAATGTTTAGGCTATGATCAAGAACCTAGTAAGTAGGTTGACCGAGAGGGTGTTTATTTGCCATTAGAGTCTTCTTTCAGACGTTGAGAGGAAGGGACCCGCAGACACACCATCAGAGCTAGATTTTGCTTTGGATCGATCAATTGCCCCTAGTTAGAGTACTAGTGTAATTCTGAGGTTTTAAGAAGGGGTAAAGGTGGAGAAGCGAGTGGTTTATTGCATGTTCTTGCTGGTTGTTTTCTTATGTTATGTGGTGAGCATCGGGTTGACCGATGATGCCTACCAATATGTGTGGTTTGTACTAATACTACTCTTGCTATGTCTTTCAGTAGCTTCTACTTTTCCTTCCTCATGGTGGGAGCTGTGTCTTTTATTAATTATGTCTAGTTTGTACTCTTAGTAGCTCTTGTATCTGTTTAGACTAGATTCTTGGGGTGTTGGTTACTTTACAGATTTTAACCTGAAATTGTTTAAAAGGTTTTGTTTATGAAAACCCTATGATTTTTCTTTTATCTTTGTTTTCGTTAACTTTCCGCATGTTTAACTAATGGGATATGAGGGTTCTCCTACTTAGGCGTTAAAGTGGGTTCCCGCACAGCCCGGTGGGTTGGGTCGTGGCAAGAAGTAAACAAAACAACATCGTCAGCATAACTAAGGTGATTAATCAGTGGTCCGTTGTTATGCATAGAGAAATTAGTGAACCTCTGATTATGATTCAAATAATTCAAGGCTCTAGAAAGAGTCTCAACGGCAATAATAAAAAGAGCAGGAGATAAAGGATCACCTTGTTTTAGACCCTTGGTTGATTTAAAGAAACCAAATCTTGTCCCATTAACGATCACATAGTACCAATTGTTCGCAAGCATTCGGTAAACCATTTCAATAAAAACCTCAGCAAAGCCCATTTTCCTAAGAAAAGAAGTTAGAAAGTTCCAAGATAGTTAATAGCTAAATTTTACGCCATTTCACTACGAATATTATTATATCGCTGATTCGATTACATAATTTTTGTGATGAAACCTTTTTAATCAAAACTTACGCGAATTTAAAGGTAAATAATGATTTGTCATAAATTTTCAACAAAAGTAGCGAGAAAAATGATCATCATCAATATCCTCAATTTCATGGCTAAAATTACCTTATATTTGACAACAATTAATTTTTATGGTGCATGAGAAAGCTTTGTAGATAAAACATTTTTAATGAAATTCATTTTTATCACTAATAAAAGTATGTGGATGATGCATTTGAGGTTTGTTACAAGTTATCAACAAAATTAGGGATGAAACTGATTATATTATCACCAATATCTTCAAATTAGTGACTAAAATTATTTGATAATTGACGTTAATCATTATTTTTTTAATGGGAAAGCTTTATAGACAACATATTTGTTACAAAATTTATTTGTCATCACTAAAAATATGTGACTCTTGCATGATGCATGCATTTGAGTACGAAATTATTTTTTTGTCACAGAAAGTGCATAATTAATGATGAATTTTCGACCATAACTAAAAATTTCGTGACCAAAGATATAATTATAAACTTAAAACCAAATTTAAAGATGATTAGATTTGTGATGTTGGTGCAAAATGCACGTATCAAACCCACATTTAGGTCTAAGAAAATGGTGAGCACTTCTCAACCATTATTCTCCAACTGATTTCACCTCGATCTTCCTTAATTAATTAATTATGCAAATAATCAAAATATTTTTTTCCACTCGGTGTCCATATTCCCTATTAGAGTTTCAATTAAATTTGGATTGCAAACTGCAGGCCAGGATCCATTTAAGGATGACGCTTCCTACACGACTCATGTAGTAACAAAAAATTATAAGAAACCACCACAATAATCATTATACGCTTAAAAAAAAAAAGAAGAGAATAGAATTGTCGGTAATAATTCTTGACTAGGTCAATGTAACTAAGATTTGTACTTGTTTATACATTCATATCTTTTAGGAGGATTAACAATATTAATTTAGCTTAACTAATGGAATCTTTTGAGGAGATTAGTAATTTAACCTTTGTCGTTGATTAAGTTATGATGCTAATCATTAATTTTTTTTTTCAATTAAAATGTCAAATTTAATGGATGAACCAAATAAATTATTAAATAGTAGTTTCTCTTGTTTACTTAAAAATATTTAAGTGAAAAAAAGAGGGACTTCTTTGGTTTATTGCTATCTCCTCTATATGAAGTTCTCTGATGTTGTTCAACTTGATACAAAACTTATGAAAAAAAAGAAGATTTAATTTATTTAATTTTGATAATAAACAATACTATTATCAACAAAATTTATCTATAATTATTGATTTAATTGCTGAAATATTTCATCACCAACATGACTTATAATTTAGACTCTTTAAAAGTGAATGTTGTATTTTTCGGGTAACTTAATTTAGATTCATGTGGTGTGTTCAATTGATTAGACCATCACACTTATTACAAGTCAAATATATTTTCACAAATGAGCCATGCTAAAATGTTTGAGATTAATAGTACTGATGGTTATCTTTTCCCTTGAACTGACAAATTATTATTCACTATTTAACTTGTTGAGTGAATTCTAAACTATTCAACAGCAAATCCTAACCAAACTTAACATCAAAGATTATTTAATAAATAATCTAATTCTTATAACATATAAGTGCCGGTCAGAAGTGAATTCAGAACTTCAAGGTAGGTAACATATGTAGCATCCTATTCATAGAGGAAAACTATACTTAATAATTTACAATTAGCAAAACTTCTACACAAGATTAATTAGATTTGTATAGTTGATATATTCAAGGTTTTAGTTAAAAGAGGTCTAGGATTCTATTCTTCTTATCAATATTTTTTAAACAATATATTTGCTACAAAAGGATGTCTGTGACAAATCATTTCTATTAAATAAATATGCGATATTGTTTTAAATTTCTATATACTTCAATACCATTTAAGCACTTGTGTGAAGGTTAGTTAAGTGCAAATTAGTTGAGGCATCCACGAATTTTTTTCCAAAGATATTGTAAGAAAAGAAGACTTTGTAGCTCTTTGAATCATTTTGTCACAAACAGTATAGTTCCCTTAATAGTTTATTCATTTGCTTAGCTTGATACCTCTATCCATCAAATTAAATATACAAACTAGAGTCAAAATTGAGCCAACAACATGACAAAATCAAAATGCATGACTCTACCATATTACCTACGTTTGTATAAATTTTGGTAAGGGTAAATGTCTAAATGAAAGCTATATAAAGGGGTTTGAGTGAAGCTTAAGAGGACAAGAACTTCTCTTCTTTCTTTCAAATATGGGGAAAATGGCCTCTCTAGTTGCCACTCTTTTAGTTGTTTTAGTGTCACTTAGCTTAGCTTCCGAAAGCTCAGGAAATTATCAATACTCATCTCCCCCACCACCAAAGGAGCCATACCACCCTTCACCAACACCTTATCATCCCGCACCAATTTACAAGTCTCCACCACCGCCAACTCCGGTTTATATTTCTCCACCACCACCGAAGGAGCAATACTACCCTCCACATACTCCAGTGTACAAGTCGCTACCACCCCCAACACCAATTTACAAGTCACCACCACCACCCAAGGAGCCATACTATCCTCCACACACCCCAACTTAAAAGTCGCCACCTCCACTAACTCCTGTTTACAAGTCTCCACCGCCGCCAACTCCGGTTTATAATTCTCCACCACCACCGAAGGAGCCATACCACCCTCCACATACTCCAGTGTACAAGTCGCCACCACCCCCGACACCAATTTACAAGTCACCACCACCACCCAAGGAGCCATACTACCCTCCACACACCCCAACCTACAAGTCTCCACCACCATCAACTCCCATTTACAAGTCACCACCACTACCAAAGGAGCCATACTACCCTCTACACACTCCAGTTTACAAGTCGCCACCTCCACCGACTCCATTTTTGTAACACCCCGTATCCGAAAATAGAGATTTCAGATTTCTGATGTTACATGTGGCACACACGGACACCATCCACGGACCGTAGATGGACTCACGGTCCGTCCTACAGGTCCGTGGTTCGTGACAGAAAACTTCCCCATAACTCAGTCATAAAATTTGGCTAAGTGTTGACCCACAGCCGGACTTACGATCCGTAGGTCAGGTCACGGACCGTAGTTCGTGTCCGTGGATCAATGCCCCAAAATCCCAGATTCAGTCCCAATTGACGGTTGACCAGCATAGACTGTCAACTGATCCATGGTCCATAGGTTTGACCGTTGATGAGGATCAGCAGCCAGTTAGCTGAAAATTGTTGCTGGATCAACTTCAGATGGTCATAACTTTTAGCACAAAAAGAATTGTGTGTCCTATGACCTATGACATGATAGATAATTGAATTATCTTTCCAACGCTGCCGAGTTTGCTAAAATATGACCTCCGAGTAAAAAGTTATGCTCGTTTTAGTGAAAGCCTGTCGAGCAGGCTTGACCTATGGATCCAATCGATGGTCCGTCGATAGACCTACGGCCCGTCAGTCCAATCCGTCAATCACTTCGACAGAAATTAAGTCAGGGATCTTTTGTATTCCCATGTAACGACTATTAATGAAAAAAATCCGCTTTGTTCTGGTCTTTTCCTATTTCGTTTAACCCCTAAGGTACGTCATTTTGACCCTAAATCATGAGGTTTTAGTCAGTTTAAACCTAAAAACATAACTATAACTTACTTTAGTCAAAATCATTAATCAAAACTTAGAAAATTAGAATCAAGAAAGGAGAGAAAAAGGTCAAGAACCCTAGTTCAAGAACGCAGTAAGGTTCCATCAGTTCCAGCCCTGAAATCGAAAGATTTCTTCGTGGAATTCGTCACCAGGTATGTGGGATTTCACTAGTGGGTTCCTTTCACCCATTAGGTCCCTAGAATTCAGTTAGTTTCTTGATTCCGTTATCATGAATAGACATAGGGTTTCTAGAATTTCAACAGATCATCATAAATTAGTTATTTAGATGTTCCAAATCAGATTATTATGTTATTACATCATTTCTCGCATGAATTTCAGTACCCTAGCTATGTATTTCTTTAGTTCTTGAATTACACATGCTAGGTCAGATATTTCAGTTATACATGCCTCATTTATTAATGCATCATTATCAGATTAATTGTTGCATTCTCAGTCTGTATGTTCAGTTTTGAGCTATCCAGAACTTTACAGAACTTCAGTCATAACCAGTTAACCACTTAATTCATTGGGAGTAGCATAATACCGAGTTGGACTAGGGTTCAGCGTACCCATGTAGTCCCATAACTATGAGCCACGTAGGTGTAAGTCCCCTATGTGGGCAACATCAATTTAGTGATCACGCCGGCATGCCTCTGGCAGGGTATATTGGGTCCTCTCGATGGGGCGTATACATCGGACTCCACATTTAGCTCATGTGGTTTTATGTCGGTTATTAGTAGCTCCCACAATTCAGTCAGACTCTATTGCATTGACCATATTTCAGTACAGTTAGTATTCAGTCTCAACATGTTATAAATTTGGTCATTGCATCAGTTAGCTCAGTATTCAGTATTTCCAGTATCTATATCATGTCCAGATTATTTCATTGCTTTATTGCTTTGTTCAGTTATATGTTATTTCATCTTTACTCTATCTTGCATGCTCAGTACCTTTCAAGTACTAACGCATACGTGCGCTACATCTTCTCGTGATGTAGGTATAGGTTCTCAACATCCAGATCACGCTTAGATCGATTCCTGATCTTCAGTTCAGCAGCATCAGTGGTGAGTCCTCATTCTTCGAGGACTAGTGACATGTTTATCTTTGTCGCTTTTAGTCTTTAGTTTCAGTTTTGCTAGACCTAGTTGGGGCATGTTCCAACATTTCTAGTCAGTTTAGAGGCTTATTTCAAATGTGAGAAGAAGGGAACTAGAGTTCCAAGTTGATGATTGGGTTTTCCTGAAAGTGTCACCCATGAAGGGGGTGATGAGATTTGGCAAGAAAGGGAAGCTCAGTCCCAGATATGTAGGACCTTACCGGATATTGAAAAGGATTGGTAAAGTGGCTTATGAGTTAGAGTTGCCAGCAGACTTAGCAACAGTACATCCAGTCTTTCACATTTCTCTTTTGAAGAAGTGTGTGGGTGATCCATCATTCATAGTGCCATTAGAGACTGTGGCTGTAAAAGATAGCCTATCTTATGAGGATGTACCAGTTGAGATCCTCGATCGCCAGGTTAGAAGGTTGAGAAACAAAGAAGTCGCTTCAGTCAAGGTTTTGTGAAGGAGTCAGTCCGTAGAGGGAGCTACTTGGGAAGCAAAGCAGCCATGAAGTCCAAGTATCCTCACCTCTTTCCTTACGATTCCATTCCATCTGGAGGTAATAGTTCCTCTTCAGTTTTTCAGTCATTCATGCGAAAATTCAGTCTTAGAATCATGTTCCTTTAGTTTGTACTTGCATTTTCAGCGTATTTGCATGTTCTTGGAACTCAGTTCAGCTAGAAATTCAGTTCTTAGTGTTTAGTGGTAGGGATTGTAGCCCTCTCCCTCTATTTCAGCTAGATTAGTCTTCATTCGAGGACGAATGGTCCCAAGGGGGAGATAATGTAACACCCCGTATTCGAAAATAGAGATTTCAGATTTCTGATGTTCCATGTGGCACACACGGACACCATCCATGGACCGTAGATGGACTCACGGTCCGTCCTGCAGGTTCGTGGTTCGTGACAGAAAACTTCTTCAGAACTCAGTCAGAAAATTTGGCTAAGTGTTGACCCACGGCCGGACTTACGGTGTGTAGGTCAGGTCACGGACCGTAGTTCGTGTCCGTGGATCGATGCCCCAAAAGCCCAGCTTCAATCCCGATTGACGGTTGACCAGCACAGACCGTCAACCGATCCACGGTCCGTAGGTCTGACCGTAGATGAGGATCAGCAGCCAGTTAGCTGAAAATTGTTGATGGATCAACGTCAGATGGTCATAAATTTTATCACAAAAAGAATTATGTATCCCATGACCTATGATATGATAGATAATTGAATTATCTTTCCAACGCCGCTGAGTTTGCTAAAATCCGACCTCCGAGTAAAAAGTTATGCTCGTTTTAGTGAAAGCCTGTCGAGTAGGCTTGACCTACGGATCCAATCGACGGACCGTCGATGACCTACGACCCGTCAGTCCAATCCGTCAGTCACTCCGACAACAATTAAGTCAGGGGTCTTTTAGTCTTTTCCTATTTCATTTAACCCCTAAGATACATCGTTTAAACCCTAAATCATGAGGTTTTAGTCAGTTTAAGCCTAGAAACATAACTAGAACTTACCTTAGTCAAAATCATTAATCAAACTTAGAAAATTAGAAGCAACAGAGGAGAAAAAGGTCAAGAACCCTAGTTCAAGAACGCAACAAGGTTCCTTCAGTTCCAGCCCCGAAATCGAAAGATTTCTCCGTGGAATTCGTCACCAGGTATGTGGGATTTCACTAGTGGGTTCCTTTCGCTCATTAGGTCCCTATAATTCAGTCAGATTCTTGATTCCATGATTATGAACAGACCTAGGGTTTTCTAGATATTAACAGATCATCATGAATTAGTAATTTAAATGTTCCAAATCAGATATCATGTTATTTCTCAGTTTATTGCATGAATTTCAGAACCCTAGCTATGTATTTCTTTAGTTCTTGAATTACACATGCTAGGCCAGATATTTCAGTATTCAGTTATACATGCCTCAGTTTATGAATGCATCATTATCAGATTAATTGTTGCATTCTCAGTTTGCATGTTCAGTTTCGAGCTATCCAGTATTTACAGAAATTCAGTCATAACCAATTAACCACTTAATTCATTGGGAGTAGCATAATACCGAGTTGGACTAGGGTTCAGCGTACCCATATAGTCCCAGAACTACGAGCCACGTAGGTGTAAGTCCTCTCTGTGGGCAATATTAGTTTAGTGATCACGCCAGCATGCCTCTATACCTATGGCAGGGTATATTGGGTCCTCTCGATGGGGTGTATACATCGGACTCCACATTTAGCTCATGTGGTTTTATGTAGGTTATTAGTAGCTCCCACAGTTCAGTCAGACTCTATTGCATTGACCATATTTCAGTACAGTCAGTATTCAGCCTCAGCATGTTATAAATTTGGTCAT